>JABBMZ010000137.1:0-69728 GCA_013403795.1 Teratosphaeria pseudoeucalypti | reverse complement strand
TGTATATAGACGACATTATAATAGGAGCGGAAAGCATAACTAATATAGACTAGTTTAAGAAGAAGTTTGTAACATTCTTTAAAATTAAGGACCTAGGCGAAGCGAACTACCTTCTAAATATTAGGATTATTAAAGACTAAGAAGCTAGTACTTTACGCTTAGACTAGACGTACTATATCGAAAAGGTGCTAGACAAGCTTATAATGTTAGTAGAGAGTGCCTCCCTAACCTAATTACCTCTAGATAGCTACGACGCAATTAGAGTACTAGGACCTAATAATGTTAGAGTAGATAAGAAAGAATACTAAGAAGCTATTAGTAGCTAGATATATACGGGCGTTCTAACTAGACCTAATATTATATTTGTACTTAGAAGGCTAAGCTAGTATATGTTAGATCTAGCTAAATATTACTAGCAGGCTCTAAAGAAGCTTAGGAGGTATATACGCTCGTTAAAGGACCTTAGAATCGTATATAATACGAAGGTATAAGATATACTTATAGGGTACTCTAACTTAGACTACGCGATAGATAAGTCAGACTATATCTTAGTACTAGGGAATGTGTTTATACTTACTAGAGGACTAGTGTCGTAGGCTAGCAAGAAGCAAAAGTTAGTAGTAGGCTCGATAATAGAGGTAGAGTATATAGTAATAGCGAGGTATATAAAGTAGTCGCAGTTCCTCTATTAGATCCTTCGAGATATAAAGATGTAAAGACATATTAGTTAGAGCCTACATATTAAGGAGGAGATGAAATTCGCTATAGGATTACTAATAGTGCGGCTATAAGGAGACAACTAAGTAGTAATTACTCTTACAAAGGATATATACGCTAGCGAGAGGTTAAAGTATATCGACGTAGCCTACTATTATTAGAGAGACCTCTACAAGAAGGGCATTATCTCTATTAGCTATGTTAAGACCTCTAATATAATTGCCGACAGCCTAACAAAACCGAAACTAGGACCCTAATTTAAGAAGGTAGTAGAGTAGCTTTAGCTAGAGAAGTAATCTTTTTGTTTTGCTTTTCTTTCTATTTCTACAATTATAGCTGCTACTAGGGAGCAGTACTATAATATACTACTAGACTAACCTACTACCTTAGGTAATCTCGTTTGTTACTAGGAACTCGCAAATCTCTACTAGAATGCTTATACTACTAGCGGCCTCCTCTAGACCTACGATAAGTACTCTAACTACTACGAGCCCTATAATTAGCACTCTAACTACTACTCTGACTACTACGACGACTAGCCTAAGACAGACCTATATTAGGCAACTTAGAAACTTCGCTACTAATCCTTTTATTAGGCGTTTTAGCAATCTCCTAGTAAAACTATTACTAACTATAGAACTCTTACTAAGCCCTTACTCTATCTACCTCGGTAATACTATAGAGTAGATTCTTAGGAGGTCTCTACATAATAATAAGAGAGCTTAGATAAGTAAGATATAGACTCTAATAAGGAACACCTAAGTGCTACTTAACTCTAGAAGCGCCTAGGCTAATATTAGGAGATAGCCGATATTTAGAAGGCGAGCGCTTAGTAGGAAATAGAATGTTATAGTCGTCTAGAGTAGGGGAAGAAGGGACACTACTTTATATACTTCTAATAGGCTAACTCCTCGGACTCCTACGCGAGAAGATTAGACTTATACTAGTTATATAGATATCTAGTCCGGAAGGTCGATAACAAGTTAGAGGGGAAAGAGTTACTAGGATCTCCTACTCCTATCTTTCCTCCTAGGTCTCTCTAAGCGACCGACGCCTCTAATTAAGAATCCTAGTACTCTAACGCCTCTAACTAGGAATGTTAGAGCTCTAACGTCTCTAACTAAGGCTTATACCCTAGAAAGCTATATTAGGAATAGGGACTAGAGCTTGCCTTAGTAGAGTAGCAGACCTTTCGCTTAATAGGGACTCTTCCTTAATTATAGGCGGAATCGAGGCACGCTAGTAGGACTAGAGGAGGAAGGCCTAGTTAGTAAGGTACTAACGGGTTAGAGCCTTAATTCTCTTACTTATCTAGTTCAACTTATAGTTAGCTACCTAATCTAGAAGAGTTAAAGGCCTCCTAAGAATGCTCTATTCCTACTAGGCGAATTTAGCCTCCTAGAGGTAGACTAAAATCCTACGATAGATAAGGTTACTCTAGGTAAATAGCGTTAGCTTAGTCCCGACTAGAATGTCCTCGTATAGCTATAGAGTCTTATTAAACTATATAGCAAAGAGGTCTCTAGCTTCTTAGTTTATATAAGGCTTAGAGAAGGCCTCGTTATAACAATCCGCGAGACTAGTAAGCAACCTATAGTACTCGCTCTCCTAGTACTTATCTAGAGCTATCTAGTAACAATCTAGACTCTTCTAACGACAATCCTTATCCCTCTAACGCTATAGGCCTAGGTCGGGACTCTAACCTAGGCTCTAATAAGTCGGAGCTTAGGAAGTTAGGTTAATAGGCTAGGAAGTAGGGAGACGAGGCTAGAGGTTGTAGCTACCTACCTTAACTCGGGCTAATAGGCTACTCTAAGCTTAGGCTAATCCTTAAGGCCCGCGTACCTACTACTAACCTTAGTTATACTAATGCCGCTATAAGTAGGCTCTAGGCCTGCCTCGATAATAAGATAGAAGTAAGTTTATTCTATAAGTGTTCCTTACTAGATTGGCGTATACTAATCTCTTACTAGGAGCGTAAGAGCCTTATAGGCCTTCTAGGTCCTAAGGAAGATAATAAGATAGAGGGACTAGAGAGTAATAAAGAGTAGCCCTACTCTAGGCACCCTTAGAGGATAAGTAGCTCTAGCCGTAAGTATACTTAGCTCCTACGCCCTACCTAGGGCTATAGTATAGGTAGCCTATAATATAGTTTTCTCTCTAGGCTTACTTCTTCTATTTCTCTTTATCTAAGCTCTTCTTACTCTTCTCCTACGCTAAGTATACTTTGATTAGATCCTTTAAACTCTTATAGTCTGCCTTATTAACCTAGAGGTTATAGTCTTCTAGCTACTCCTTCTACTATACTAGGTACTAGTATATACTACTATATACTCTAGTACTTCTAATAGCCTTAACCTTATACTTACTATCCTCTTCGGTAAGGAGTATAGAATAGGTAGGCTCCTTATATACTTAGCTATTCTATAGCTCTAGTAGCGAGGCGTAGAAGATATTATAGATCTAGTACTAGGTAGGTAGTACTAAGTAATAAGCCTAATTACTAATTATATCGAGTACCTAGAAAGGTCTAATAAACTAGGCTACTATTTTCTTCTTAGGTACTAGTAGTTATAAGTTTCTAGTCGATAGTAGTACTATATTACCTATAGAGTATACTTAGTACTTATACTACGCGTTATAGTACTCTACTCGCTAGTTTACTATCTGTCGCTAATTCTCTTTTAGCTTCTTAGTTATATTATATAGCTACTACGTACGCTCTATAGTAGCTAGTACCTTCTCCTTAGTAGACTTGTTATAAGGCGCTAGTATTAGAGAAGGTTAGAAACCTAGTACTACCTAGAAAGGTAATATACTAGTAGCGGTATTATTATATATATTACTTATATACTTAGCCTATAGTAATAGCTCCGCCTAGTTATTCTACTTATTATTATAGTAATACTAGAGGTACTATTCTAGAGTCTAATTTGCCTACTCTATTTAGCTATCTATTTATAGGTAAAACGCTATACTAAGCTTATACTTTAGCTACGCCTTATATATAAAGTTGCTCTAATACTAGCTAGTAAAAACGCTACCCTAATCTAAAAGTACGCCTTTAGGCATACTAAAATAGCGTACGACCTCGCGTATTAGGATATTCGCTAGCTCTACGCTAGTATATATCTTATTAGTTAGGACGAAGATTACTATTTTAGAGAACCTATCGATAATTACTAGGATAGTATTATATATACGGCCGAGGAGCTTACTTAGAGGCAGGTCTATAATAAAGTCTATTATAATTTTCTACTACAGCCTATTAGGTAATAGTAGAGTATACGCCTCGCCGTATCCGCGATAGCGTCTATTTTTTATTACCTAGCACATATAGTAGGTTCGGATATAGCTATCGACTTCCTTTACTATCTCTAGCTACTAATACTTCCTTACTAGTAAGGTAAGAGTATAGTCTCTTCTAAAGTAGCTAGCTAATAGATTATTATAGTATAAGCGTAGTAGCTACACCTTTAATACTTCGTTACTTAGGACCTAAATGCGACCCTCCTTATACTAGACGCTATACTTAAATTCCTAGTCCTCGCTAGTACTCTTAGAGCGCTCTAAGGCTACTTATAGCTTACGTAGTAAGGTCTCTAGGTTGCCTAAGACGCCGCCTATTAGAGTCTCCTCCTAGGTTACTACCTTATAAATAAAGGCTAGTAGCGCTACTATAGGTTAACCCTCCTAAGGCTAGAGCGGAAGCTCTATACTCCTAGCCTACTATACGTACGTAACCTAGATACAATCTATAATAGGATTGTTAGTCTGCCTACCCTCTTATTCCTAGAACGATAGCTTATTCCTTAGAGTTAGGAGGAGCGTATTTACTACTTATATAGTAGGTATGTAGTCTGTATAGCGAGAAGGTCTGTCGGCTAGGTTATTAGTCCCCTTATTATACTTAATAGCGAAATCGAACCTTAATAAGTATATAGCCTACTAAGCCTAGTAGCTATTTAGCTACTTTACGCCTATAAAACTATAAAGGTTATTATAGTCGGATAGTACGCAAATTGCCTATAGTGCGCCTTTAAGATAATAGTACTATATCTTAAAGCACTCGACGATTACTAGTAGCTCCTAATTATAGGTCTTATAGTTCTATTCTACTAGAGTAAGCTTCTAAGAGTAGAAGGTAATAGGATGCTAATAAGTAGTATCCTTACCTACAAAGAGCTAAGAGAAGATACTACCTAAGGCGAACTTAGAGGTATCTGTCTCTATCTTAATTAGGAGCTTAGAGTCGTAATACTAGAGGATTAGAGTAGTAGTAAAGGCTACTATTAGTATACGAAATATAGCTTCTTTAGGCTCTCTCTATAGGAACAGGCTACTCTTCTCTTTACTTATTATAGTAAGTAGTGCCGCTATCCTCGAGTAGTTCTTAATAAACCGCCTATAGAAGTTAGTAAAGCTAAGGAAACTCTAGACTTCCTTAAGGGTCTTAGGTACTAGCTACTCCTTATTTACGCTAAGCTTACTCTTATCTATTAATATGCTAGAGCTATTAATAACGAAGCCTAGGAACTCTAGTTAGTAGGTATAGAACTTATATTTCTTCTAGCTAGTATAGAGGGCGTATTTCTATAGCCGCTCTAATATAAGGCGTAGATACTAAGTATACTCTTCGCGTAAGTCGCTATAGATTAGGATATTATCTAGATATACTACGTAGCAGACATTAATAAGGCCTATAAGGGCTTAGTTAATATATGCCTAAAAAGTCGCGGGAGCGTTAGTTAGCCTAAATAGCATTACTAAGTACTTAAAATAGCTATAGCGTATATAAAATATAGTCTTCTAGTAGTTATCCTCCTTAATTAGGATCCTATAGTATATATCCTTTAGGTCTAACTTAGAGAACTATACTACCCGCCCGAGCTGCGTAAGCGTCTTATCTATAAGAGGTAAGGAGTATTAGTCTTTAATTAAGATCTTGTTTAGTCCTTAGTAATCTACGTATAACTATATAGTACTATTCTTCTTAGGAACAAATAGAATAGGAGCACCCGCCTTACTAGTACTATACTAGATCTAACTATTCTAAAGGGCCTAATCGAGATATTCCTAAAGTAGTTTAAGCTCTACTTCTAATAGATTATATAGAGGGCGAAAAGGTAGCTTCTTACTAACTTATAATATAATAGTATACTCCGCGCTATTAACGCGCTTAAGCTTAGCTATACTCTTCTTATTAGTAAATATATTAGCGAAGTCCTTAACTTTATTGGGAAGAGGTACTAGTCCTACTATTATACTAGTAGCGACTGCGAATATATAAGATTTAGTCTTTAGTAACTAATAGAAGCGCCTAGCGTTAAGTACGCGTATTATAGATAATACGCTACTATAATACTACTTATCTATATCGCTATATATAATAATAGCCTACTAGCGCCTCTAAGGCCGCTCTAGTAAAACTAGCGCTCTAGGTATATCTAAGGCGAAGAATATGCCTTACGTATGCTTCTTATATCTAGTACTATCTACTAGTCGGATCTTAAGCTAATACACGCTATAATAATAGCCTCTCTTCCTCTAGAACGAATCTATAGTAGGAAGAAGCACGCTTACGACTCGCTTAAGCCTATACTATAAGACGTAAGCTTAAGATATAATATTAATATCTATATAATTATTAAGTAATATGTCTGTCTTAACTTTATCTCCTTCTATAATAATAACTATACTATATAGGCGCTTTATAGGTACTAGGGCTATATCTAGACCTAGGGTATATTCCCTTATAGTCGAGGCTATAGAAGGGCTCCTTAACTAATAACTAGCCCTTACCTAACGTACTACTACCTACCTCTTATATAGTAAGTAGGCCTAGGTATAGCGTTAAGCCTTCGTAGGCTCTACTACCTCTACCTTATAGGTAGAAGCTATTATCTCCTTCTTTAGAGCATAACAATCCTACGCCTAATAGCTAGGTTTACTATAGTTATAATAGTTGTTATTCTTATTAGCTACTCCGCTACTACTCCTAGTAGGCGGAGGTAGTAGTAGCTTCTAGGAATCTCTTCTAGACTTCTTACTATCGCCCTTATTAGGCTTCTTATAGTCCTGTTATTTATAAGGTTTACTAGTAGTATACTTATATATAGTACGCGAGCCTCTTACTCCTACTTACTTAATCTAGGTTACTAGAGAGATTAATTTGTCCTAAGTCTTTAGCGCTTAATAGTAGACTATAATAGCCTCGCCTAAGGTATGCTATAGCTTTATAAGTAAGTATTATATACGTTACGTAGATATATAGAGTTCTATTTATTTCTCTAGCGTAGCTAAGTATATAGTAAAGGATAAGGTACTCTACTTTTTGCCCTACTTAGCGCTCTTATACTATTAGGCGATAGTAAGCCTATAATTAGTAGGATCCTTAACTACGTCTACTATCTCCTAGTAAAATATCTTCTAGGTATAGTCTAGCGCTAGGTTCGAGACCTTATACTTATTATACTAGGTCTCTAAGGTATCTCCTTCGAGGAATATACTTATATATATAATCTACGCGTACGTATTACTATAGGCCTAGCCTAATAATACAAACATCTTCTCTAAATAGTAGATAAAGGTTCTTACTTCCTTTAGCGTCTTATTAGAGAACTTTAATAGAGGTTCGAGGCGTAGGCCGCCTAAGCTACGTATAGGTATAGTAGGCGAGTTAGCTAACTACGTAGATAATATAGTCGCTATCTCTATAGCCTAGAAACCTGCTACCTATAGGCGCTTATAATACGCTACGTCTACTTAGAGGTTATAGAGGCGTTACTCCTTATCTAGTACTACCTACTCTTACTTAAGACAAGCTATCTCCTTATCGACTATCTCCTCTACTTCGAGCTAGTTACCTTTAGCCTCTACGTCGCGTTAGCGCTACGTATAAGTAGGTATAGAGCCTACTTAGCTAGGAGGGAGGATACTAGTTATTATAAGCACTCTATAGGCTATAACTAGGATAGAGTAATTAGAATTAAGAACGTATATAATAGGCTATCGATACAAAGGTATATAGTAGCGTATAGAGCCTTAGTCTCTAATAATAGAGCAAGGTTAGAAACTAATTACTACCTTCGTTCGGTTATAAAGCGAAGCGTATAGTATACGTATACGTATATTATATGCGGCTTAGCTTGCTAGCCTAGCTGTCTGAGCCTATAGCTCGACTATCTAGTATTATACCTTTATACTAAAAGAGCTCTTTCTCTATATTTATACTTAATATTATATTATAGATTATAATAAAGCTTATAATTATCTCTATAGCTCTCTTTAGCTTATCCTACCTCCTCTTATTACTTTAATTCTAACTCTTTTTACTAGTTACTTTATTTAACTATCTTAGTAAGTCTCTTTCTATTCTAATCTCGCCTAATCTATCTAGTACTATCTTTATTCTCTTACCTAGTACTAGTATAGGAGTTATATTTAGCGCTCCTAGTATAAGTAGTATAATTAGTATAACTAGTGTAGCGTTAGATACTTCTTATTCTAACTAGCCTCGCTCCTTCTCCTACTACTCTAACTTAGTATTAGAGTTTAGGTTATACCTCTCGACGCTAGTATTAGGTTTTAGTAGCTATAGTAGTTTAATATATATTACTACCTTCTATATATACTAGCGTTAGGTTTCGATAGCTATAGTAATTCGATATATATTACTACCCTATATATTATACCTTAGGGCAGGTTTCTATTAGGTTTTAGTACTAGGTTTAGGATAGGCTTTAGTAGACGACTAACTAGTATTCGCGTTAGTATAGTACTACTCTAATTCTTTAGAGTAAAGCTAAGTTTAATATTACTTCCTTTACTTTCTTTAAAGAATTTAATAGACTCTATAGCGATAACCTATTTTAAATTAGGTGCCTAGACCTTCTATATCTTAGTAGTACTCTTAACGTACCTAATAAATATATCCTTACGTCTCCGATTTATTAGCTTATCCTTTCTCGAGTCTTTAGGTATTAATCTTAGGTCGATATATAAGACTACCTAGTACTCCTAAACGCGTATATAGTCGATAGAGAGTCGTTCCTCTAACTAGGCTTCCTCTAGCGTTACTAGGAAGTTATTAATCTTAATAGAGTATAGGTTATATATATATTAGCTCGCTATTAGAGCCTCTAGCTAGAATTCGATTAGGAGTTCTATGTCTTCGATTATTACTCTAACTACCCGCTTAGTATCTCTAATATATTTCTTAGTAATACTATTTACCTAAGAATTATACGCCTTAGTTAGGTTAAGTTCTATACTATATTCTAATTCCTATTCCTTTAGAATAGATAAGAGCTTACCTATATTATTACTCCTTACTACTTTAGGCTTATAGCTATTAGTCTAAAGCTCGACCTTCTTCTACTAGTATTAGAGTACTTCGGCTATATCTAACTTTCTTTTTAGAGGGTACGCCTATACTTTCCGCGAGTAATTATTAATAATTATAAAGAAGTATCTATACCCTTCTCTTAATAATAGTAATAGGCTATAGATATTAAGTAAGATAAGTTTAAGGATCTAGCGCCTCTAGTTAGTTACCTTTTCTTACTTCCTTTTTATATTTATAAGTCTATATATTTTATAATCGAAACTATTAATAATAGGCACTAGGCTCTTTACTATAGTAACCTTATATAGAGATCTAAGCTTTACTATACTATAGTATAAGAAATAATAATACTAGAAATTATAGATCTTATACGTAGTTTAGTTAGAGTTAGACGTAGTTTAGTTAGAGTTATCTACATTAGCTATTAGGGTAAGTACAGACTCTATTCTATTCTCTATACTATCTATCTAAGAAGCTAGGATACTATAGACTTTCTAGAGTTAATAGACCTTATAAGAAGAACGATATTTAAGAACTAGGTCGATATTCGAATTTATTATATAAAATGTACTAAGGAGCATTATTCTAACTAAATCGAATTTCTAAATAAGCTTTTAACCTAAGATTAGAGTAATACCTAGGTTTAGAATATAGAGCGCTAGTAATATAAGACTCTCTTTAAATATATTAAAGACCTCTATTATACTCCTATGTCTACTCTCTAAGAAACTACTCCTAACCTTAATTCTTTTCTAGCTAGTTAGGTTTAGGTTCCTAAAGAGATTTTTGTTATTAGATATATAGGCTAATACGCTAGAGTCTAGGAGGATCGTACCTTATAGGAGCCTACTCTTATAGTCTATAGTAGCTTCTACCTATTTATTATTACTCCTATTCTCTTCGTTAGAAGAGTCTAAGCTCTTAGAGGAACTTAAGTACTTAGAGTTAGAGTTACTAGATAATAATAATAATATATTGGCTTCTACTATATATACCTTACTCTTCTTCTACTTATACTTACTCTTACTCTTATTAGAGTGCTTCTTATCCCTCTTACCTAGTCGTAGCTTACTCTAACTAGACCTACTCTTCGCTCTAACCTTTAGTACTTTAATCCTCTACGTTAGAGTCTTTAGATTAGTTATATTTATAGTCTTTTAATGCTATAGGCTAGTCTAATACTTATACTTCTTCTCTTTTAGTATCTTCTAATACTTTACTATCCTTAGGCATTTTATAAGAAGGTAGTTAGTTAATCTATAGAGAAAGTATAATCTAGCCTTCCTAGCGTCTATACTTATTATATAGTTAGAGTCCTATATCTAAGCTTCTTCTTCGAATAGGATATATATAATCTTTGTACTATCCTTTATACCTATTAGATCGATTGTACGTCGAAGGTTATAATACTACTTTAATAGGGCGTTAAGTAGTTACTAGACTACCCTATTGTACGAGTATAGGATTCTTATATTAGGCTTAATACTAATAATTTTATATAAGAGATCTAATAGAGTTATATAGGTATTATTAATTATTATGTCCTTATCTATCTCGTAGGTTATATACTATTACTAGTATACTCTTAATAAGGTTAGAAGATTCTTACTATACTTTAAGAGTAAGAAGGACTATACTTCTATAGCTCTTATATAATCTAGTATTAGAGTTGAATTAATCTTATCTAGGCTTTAGGTAATCTTAAATAGAGTAGTAGAGTTATTCTAATACTACTTGTTAGTATTTACGAGCTTATATATATAATTCCTAACTTTATACTATAAGTACTCTTCTTTAGGTATAGTAGCTCGTAGTACTATTCTAATAAGGCCTAGGTCTAGCTAATTACTATCCTACGACCCTAAAGAACTCTAATTATTCTAATTAGTACTCTAACTAGTACTTTAACCGCTCCTACTAGAAGAGCTCTAACTAATATATAGGTCTCTTAGCTTAGAGCTTAATAGGTTAGACACCCTCTATAGAAGTTAGATACTAGATAAGGTAAGAAGTAGCTACGTTATAAAGATTAGGAAGTTAGTTTCTCTAATAACTAGGACTTTGCTATTTAAAATTGTAGTTCTTAGGCTTACTAAGAAAGGGGCCTTTTAATCTAGTAGCTATATAACCTTCTTTAATATAACTAGTTGTATTACCTACTTAAACTAGAGCTTATAGCTTTCTTAAGTAAGGATAGAGACCTTCTTCCTATTCTTAGTAGAATCTATAGTAAAAGGTATTATAAACGAATAGATAGATAAACAAAAGATAAATAAATTAGTAGTTTTATATCGAAATCTAGTATAGTTTTAAAAGGTTACTACTAACTTTTAACTATATCTAGTTAGTTACTAAGCGCTTTTATAACTTATCTATATCTTAGGAGCTATTCTAATTAGTCCTTCGATTAGCTCTAGTCTTCCTATATAGGGTAGTAGTAGCCTCTAGTCTACCTTTAATTAATAAGTAGATTAAGTATACTCTTCTAATAATTTCGACTCCTAGCTATAGGTAAAACCTAGGCTTATAACCTATTGTTTTAAGATCCTACACTTAATACTAGGTAATATATTTATATAATAGAAGTAGCTATAGGAGGAATATATTATTAGGTATATATTAGAAGGTAAATAAACGTATTAGGTTAGAGAAGATTAGAGAAGAAGGAATCTTCTCTTCCCTCTCCTCTAGAAATACTCCTACTAAGGCTAAGCTTATAGGGCCTTAGTTAGAGTACTCCTAAGTTATAAACTAGTATAACTCTCTCTACTCTAACTTAATATTCCTAGTATGCAACTACCTATTACTTTTTAACATACTAGTATATATTTTAGTAGCTTAGTAATTCTATCTAACTAGCTATCTAGTATTATTTAGATATCTTATCTATAATCTTCTAAATAGTATTATAGCTACTATAGATACTATAGACGTTTAGAACCTCGATATTATAATACTTAGTACTACTAGTAATTAGAACTAGACTAAAGACTAAGTTAGACTACTACAAAGCATTCTTCTATAAAATTGTAGATACTACGATACTTATTAATATAGTTATCTTCTTATAAAAAGTCTCTTATAACGTCTTAGTTAATAGACTCTTATCTACTACTAGCTACTCCTAAGTCGTCCTATAGTTATATAATAGATATTATAAGAGTCTAACCTAGGTTAGTATATACTCCTTAATAGTCTCTATTATATTTCAAAGGACTAGAGTATAACTATATCTTAAAGAAGCTAGGAATACTCTTAATATTAGCTATAGTACTAATATTCTTAATAGTATTATACTTCTACTTTATATTCTATCTTATACTACGCTTATAACTAATATCTAATTACTTCTAGACTAGGCGCTAATATTTACTATAATAAAAGTAGCTTTATACTCGAATAGATATATAAGAACTACCTAATTAGTATTACTAGCTACTACTATACCTTATATAACTTAGATACCTTTAGCTTTATCTTTATCTTCTTTATTCTTACTATCGCTATCTTTATCGATTATATAGTCTGTCTTACTCTTAATATTAGCTCTTATAGTAGCTATAGTAGCTATCTCTTTCTACTTATCCTTATTATCCTCTACTAGAATATAGCGAAGCTATATAGAGTATAGTATATTATATAACTCTTCGAATAAAAGATCCTCTTCTTTCTAAATAACTATCTCTATCTTAAAGAGTAACTAGTAGATTAATCTAGTATACTATTTAGTCTAATTATATTCATATAAGTATAATCTCGTCGGGGGCTAGAATTATAATTCCGAGGCTAATAGGAGGAGATAGTATAATCCGTCCTATAATAAAATAGGCATATAAGTGAAGGCCTTAGCGGCCCTCTGTCTACCTAAACATATGGTCTCTATACTTCCGTACGATATAAGATCTTCCTAACCCTATTAGTACCTAGTCCCGGCATAGCTAACTAAAGCCACACTTGTCGAACGCTCCAATTCCGTATTTGTGACACCCTACTAGTATACAATCGTAGTCATCATCCTTGGTACAGTCGGGGTCGGGGTCGGTATACTCTGCGCAGCGACAGTGGTGGCCGTAATCACTTATACAATCGGCAACTTCTTCCCAAAGCAAAGTATCACCCGAGCAAATTTCCTATCCAGTTATAAGTCAACGTTTGTGTATACGGGCGTTTTCTGCGCAGAGTACGCTACTCACGACATAATATCCTTTTGGGCTGCAGCGCTAAGCATTACATTCTGTTAGTGCCGGTAGACATTTCAGATCGAATGTTATTATGGATTAGGGCATGCTTACATATCCACCAACTTCATCCCGGTCACAGGGATCGTCGGCGCTCACAAGAGTGATTAATCCCGAGAGTGCCAGTAAGAGAAGAGGTGATCCAAGATTGAAGTACATTGTGTTATACTGCGTTTGCTGCGAAGCTCGTAGGTGCCTAATTCTGCTGCTGGTTTTCAGGCACAATGGTCGACGCCGGGTATGAAGCGACGAGAGCTAGGCCGACGGCTGAGTGAGAGATTGAGGTAGATACCGCTGATGATGTTTGATTTTGTGGGTTGGAAGAACTAGCAGCACAGGCTGAGGACTAAATGCAGTGGGTCTGTCTACATAAAGTGGACATACAACAGACGTACGGAAGGACGCGGGATAGGTACTATGACTTTACCGGCTTGCCGCTACAAGCATGTTCAATCGTAAAGATCCAACTGGTCCGGTTATATGAACCTTGCAAAAGAACCCACGTTTCGTGGGATCTTGTTAGGAGACTTCACTACCTCATTATCGACGACTTCCGTGGTTTACCGCCTGGCGACGGGATCCATAGGAAAGGTAGACTCTAAGGAAGTGGTATCGTCGAATGATTTATTCTCGAGTTTGAAATGATGCGTTTCGACAATAGCATCTCTCCGCTCCACTTGTGAGGTTTCGATCGCTCCGTACCGCCAAGTATTCTCTGCTACAACGGAACATTCGTATAGCGATCGTTACAAGGTGCTCCTGGCTCGTAAGTAAGAACTTCGCAAGACCCCACTTCTGCTGCTCTCTCTGTGCTTGTGCACAAGCTCTCACAGTCAATCTGGCGCTCTTTCACTCCGAGCAGCCCGCAGAATCCACTACAGGCAGCCCCCTTCTCAGATATATGGCGGGATACTAGGATCTACGCCTGCTCTTGGGGGCTTACTTGCGTAGACAGCTCGTGCCTCGTCTTGTACCTGCGCTCGTACAGGCTCGCTATCGCTCGGGCACTGTCGGGAGCTCGCGAGGGAAAGGATGTCTTGCTTCTAGCCGCTCGCCGCGCGGGCAGGTGCGGTTCAGAGCGTTTGAAATAGCCGAACACAATTTTCAGGAAGAGCGAGCAGTTTCAGTAGATATCCGGGGCTGCCATTAGTGCAATTGCGGACAGCCCGGAGTCGCGGGAAACGTGGCTCATCTCAGGGAAGTCAGGGCATCCTCCTAGCATGAAGGACACCCATCTCTTGTTCGTCGCATCGCAGCTCTCAGATCTACTGCAAACGTCGAATCTCCAAGACGGCGAGCAACGGACAGTTACCAGATCTGCCGAGGGCGAGCTCAGATGTACGAGAACATCGATGCGGACGGCGAAACTTGTGTACCCTAGTCATGCCTCTAGCCCTTGCCCTACTTATACTCGGTCGTCAGCCAGGAGTTTGAAAACCTGCTGATGGGGAATCTAGGCCCTACGGAAAGATCCAGAGTTACGAAGGCTTAGACGAAGTTCCCAGATACCAAAGGCCTCGAGCAAACAACCTGATGGTCGTCGCCATAGAGCCGAAGGGGTCGAATCATGGCCTTTACAAGTGGTATCGAAGCAGCATACTGATACGATGGCGATGTTGCCGGGATACATCAGGACGACCAGGAACAGGAGAGTCGATGACGCGAAGCCCCGGTATCTGGGCCTGCGTGGTTGTTATTGTGGTAAGCGTGAAATGCCGAAGGACCTAGCAAAGGTGCTTGCGAGCGATGGGAGCAAGCAGATTCTTGCCTGGGATTCGACTTTGCAGAGCGCAAGATGTTCTAGTTGGGGAGGCTTTTGGGATCACGCATATTATGAGGCTTCAATCAGTCCCGGGAGAATTGACTGACCAAATGAAGTCAACCTACGCGCCATTGTAATTATAGTAAATGAACACTGTTATTAGAACACCGGCCACGAAGTTCAGGTGGAATATTTGATTTGAACCATCCATTGTATGCTGACTCGTCGACGAGGCTCATTATACGGATATATCCTGGCATCAAGAAAGCCGTTCTGATAGTCCAGGATACAAATGCTCGCGAAGAGGTAATTGAAGTCTCGGCGTTCGTCACGGGCGAAACGGGCGACACCCCGCTGACGTATCGCGTGGCTTAGCGAAGCACCACCTGCAGTCGACCTATGCATATAGAAGTTGATAACAGTGAGTGTCTACTACCGACTCCCCCTTCGCCATGATGATGATGACGATGTTGATGTTGAAAATGAAGCTCGCGTAACGAATTAGGAAGGAACGACTTGTCTTCATCGATTCATCAACTGCCCGACGGCTGACCGACCGCGGCGCAGGCAACCATGCCGCCCTTCATCAACAACCCGCTACCGAGTAGCATGAGGAGTCCGTCGACCCTCTCCGCCTCTACCCTATCTACCTCCCTACTAACCATGCTTCCTAGGCGAATGCAAAAAGTGTGGTCGCATCCTCGCCTCCTTCATCGACCCCCGACAAGCCTTCGGTCCCGACAAGATCATCCCGCCCTCCATCCTCGCCAACGCCAAGGGCCTCGCCATCCTCACTGTCTTCAAAGCCGGCTTCCTCGGATCCGGTCGCTTTGGGTCCGGCGTGGTCGTCGCCCGTCTGGCGGACGGCACGTGGTCCGCACCCTCCGCCATCGGGACCGTCGGAGGAGGGTTTGGCGGACAGATCGGCTTCGAGCTGACGGACTTTGTCTTTATATTGAATGATGCGAGCGCGGTCAAGACCTTCGCGCAGGTGGGCAGTCTGACGTTGGGTGGGAACGTGAGCATTGCGGCGGGGCCGGTGGGACGCAATGCCGAAGCCGCGGGCGCCGCGAGTCTGAAGAGCGTGAGCGGCATCTTCGCCTACAGCAAGACCAAAGGCCTGTTCGCCGGCGTGTCGCTCGAAGGCAGCGTGCTCATCGAGCGCCGGGACGCGAACGAGAAGATGTACGGCCAGAAACTCACCGCCCGACAACTGCTCGGCGGCAACGTCCCCGTCCCTCCGCAAGCCGAACCCTTGACGCGAGTCCTCAACTCGCGCGTCTTCGCCGGCGTGGGCGGCACCTTCCAGCGCGACGACCACATGTACAACGACGTCCCCGTCTACGACGACACGCACGAGGATGTCGTCTGGCAAGGCCGGGAAGGGTCCGCGTACGGCGAAGGTCTGCGCACCGACCGCACCGGCACGGGATCCTTCGCCGATCCGCACGACCAGTTCGCCAAACCCGCCCGGGCGAGCACCTGGGCCGACGACCCCTACGACCGCGCGTCGAACCGCTTCAGCCGCGCCAACCCGTCGGAGACGTTCGACCGGCTGGAGCACAGTCGCGCGCGGGCCAACACGACGGGCGATCAGTCGGGCTACGTGTACTCGGATCACAAGAGTCCCGCGCCCGGGCGGCCGGCGGCGCCGAAGCCGATCTTCGGCGGGGCCAAGACGGGCGGGGCTGAGCCGGGACAGGCCATCGCCAAGTTCACGTTCGACGCGGACCAGCCGGGCGATCTGGGGTTCAAGAAGGGCGAGATCATCACGATCGTGAAGCGGACGGAGTCGGAGGCGGATTGGTGGACGGGGAGGATCGGGGCGAGGGAGGGCATCTTCCCGAGCAATTATGTGGAGGTGGTGTGAGCTGATGGGAGAGAGCGAGATTATCTAGGTGTTGGATGGAAGAGGACGGGTGTTTTGCACATATGTTTGGCTGCTTTGTGGGCGGGTGCTTTTCTGATACCTGATACATGATACCTTTTTCCACGCAGGCATTAGCGGGGGTAGTTTTGTGATGATCTCCTGCTAGAGAGAGAAAGCACCTATGTATGAAGATGTCTCCATGTACATGTCTATCTCAATCGACACTGGCGCGGCATTCTGCCTCCTGTCATGTTTTCTATTAGGAGGAGTACATGTAGGTATGTAGAAGATGCGCGATCCGGTGATACATTTTCGCGAGCTCCCTAGTTGACCGTCCCGCCGGCACGGTGTTATTATTCTACGACGGTGACCCGGAAGTGGGAACTTGAAGGATTCCTAGTCCTAGTCCTGGTATCGACTTCACAACTTCGCGATGATGATGATGATGAAGAAGAAGGAGGAGGGGGTGGGATTGTTCGAGTGGTCAGCAGCGGTCGAGATGAGATCTGCCGCTAGCCATCCTTGGGAGGGGGGGGGATTTGTTCTTCTTCTTCTTCTTCTTCTCAATTCTCCTCCTCCTACCGTGCACGTCCAGCATCACGACCAACCCTGAGGCACCACTCGACTCGACTCGACCCGACCCGACCAGATGAGATGATGCACTGCTAACCGGCGCATCCCTCCACCTCCCCTTCCCGTCCCGAGCGACCTGAGGTATACATTCCACACGCGCGCGCGCGACATGGCGGATCCAAACAATCACGGCGACATGCCCAACCGCTACCCTTCGCCCGGCGGCGGCGGCAACCCCTATTATCAGCACCAGCCCCAGCACCAGCCCGACCAGCCGCGTCCCATGTCGCATTCCCACTCCCACGACCCCCCGCCTACCAGCGACCAACACCTTCAAGAGCAGTTGGAGCGCGATATTGGTCATCCGAACGCCCAACAGTCGCCCGACCACCAGCAACAACAACAGCAGCAGCAGCAGCAACATCAACACCAACAACAACAACACCACCACCACCACCAACAACAACAACGCGTCGCCGACGACGATGACTCGCAGATGCGGCAGGACTTGACCAACATGATGCAGTATGCCCAGCCGAACAACGCCCCGCCGCCCTATCCACCGCCCTCCATGCACATGCAACCGCCGCCGAACCCCGACCAGAGCCACCTCCCGCTCGGCTCCGTGGCGTACGCACAAGCCACCGGCTCCCCCGACGCCGCCCCGCCGAACCCCTTGAAGCAGAAGGAGCGCACCAAGGTCAGCCGCGCGTGTGACGAGTGCAGACGCAAGAAGATCCGGTGTGACGCCGTCGACGAGACCGGCGCGACCCCCTGCTCCAACTGCGCGCGCACCGGCGCCCGCTGCGCCTTCAGCCGCCAGCCCATGAAGCGCGGACCGAGCAAGGGCTACATCAAGGAGCTGGCCGAGCGGCTCAACACCCTCGAGAGCCAGGTCCATTCGCCGCACGGCCAGCCCGCGGCGAGGTACGAGCTCCAGCAGGTGCAGCACCAACTCGCGACCGAGGGCTACGGCCGAGACGGGCAGATGGTCCTCGACGCGCGCACCGGCACCAAGCGCTCACATGACCTCGCCGAGGCGCTGCAGCAGAACGGGCAGGCCGCGCAGGGGGCGCCGATCGCGCAGATGCAATCGAGCCCGCAGACACCCCTGCCGCCTCCCTTGTATCGCCCGCAGCAGTTTGGCGACGGCACGCCGGGCATGCAGCCGTTCTGGAACCCCGCCGTGGCGAACACCCGCGGAGGGCCGTTCGACGCGCCGTTCGACGCCATCGACACGAGTCTCACGGGCACCATCACCACTTTCGACTGGGACGAGGCCGTGGTCGACGAGTACTATCGGATCATCCACCAGACATTCCCACTGCTGCCGAGCAGCAAGCACCGTCTGCGACAGAAGCTCGGAGAGTGCCCGGCGTCTCTGCGGGAGGCCTTCTTGGCCGCCCTCGACTGCCTGATGCGCACCTTCCCGACCACAACATTGCCTGCCAACCCCGGCTACCCGCAGGCTCTGAAGAAGACCGCGGAGCTCTTGGCTCGGTATCCCTTCGACAACCCGAGCACTCATACAAATTCTACGAACTTGGTCTACCTGCAGACTCTGATCATGATGGCGTTGGAGAGTGACAACCACGGCCCGGCAACGATTCGTGGTCAAGCTGGTCCGTCTCGTGCCGAGTGGTTGGGCCGTGCGGCGGGCGTCGCAGGTCAGCTGGAGATCAATGTCATCCACAGTGGGGCGCAATCGATCATGGAGGGCGACCGTGATTCCGACGAGCGACTAGCACGACGCGTGTGGTGGGTGCTCTTCATCCTCGACCGCTGGCACGCCTCCTCCACCGCCGACCTCCTCAAGCTGCCCGAAAACAGCGTGGTCCTCCTCCCCGAAGACCAGATGCTCCTCGGCGAGTCCACGTACCACCTCGCGCGCCTCTCCTTCATCATCGGCCACCTCGCCGCCATCCTCACCACCACCAAGACGCCCTCGACCGACGTCATGGCGCCCTCCAACCCCGCCTCCTCCCTCCTCGGCCTCACCCTCGCCGGCGAGATCGACCGCTTCCGCGAATCCGTCGAGTCGGTCTGGGGCTCCCTCAACCTCGTGCACCTCTCCTACCACCACTGCCATCTCCTCATCAAACGCCTCAACCCTCAGACCGAACCCACCGAGCTCGTCGGCCACGCCGTCAAGGTCGCCACCGTCCTCAACTCCCGCCTCACGCCCGTCACGCCCCTGAACCACCACTTCGGCGCCCTCGCCGCCATGACGCTCTGCGAGCTCTGCGACGTCCCCAAGACCCGCGCCGAAGCCCTCAAGGGCCTCGAGCAGATGCAGGAGTGTCTGGGCGAGGGCAAGGGGCTGGCGGGGCGGATGGAGAGCGAAGGCTGGGACGGCGCGGTGCGGGAGATGGTGGTGGGCAAGGTGCAGAAGATCCTCGGCGCCGAGGGCGGCGCGGTCGTGGGGGCCGGGTTGCAGGACCTGGCCAATGCGGCGACCGGGGTCATGGGCCTGGGCGAAGGCTTCGATCCGACCATGTTGACGCGGTATGGCTATCTGACGGCGCTGGGGCAGGGCATGTTCCGGGGGGGGTAGGGGTTCCCGAAATGGCCCGTCGGGTGGAGGCTCTCTTTGTTGTTGGGAACATGTGATGTCAGGTGTTGGCGCTCCGCCGCAGGGGTTGATATGTATCTCCCTGCCTGGCTTGGTTGCTCGTAGAGTGTATGTCTGTCAACCCCGTCCATCAGGTGTGTCTGGTAGAGAGTCACAGTAACAAACACGCCCTCCCTCCCTTGCCTTTTATGTTTGAGCTTCCTCGTTCTCCGTTTGCATGATCATCATCATAATCTTCCGCAAATCATGGCAATGGGCATATTCTCCTTCTTAAGCGTGGATTGTCGTGCCGGAGGATGCGTTCTGAAAACACGTACGTGTGTACACCTGCCATAAAAAGAGAATCCTCTGCTATATGAAGCGAGGTGTACTACCAACTTGACTACAAAGCGCCATGGGCTGTTACCAACCGAAAAAAAAAAAATCTTCCACGCAGCAGCACGCCCGTCATAAGATCGTGAGTTCCCATCCCCTTCCCACCCATGCCATATGTAGATCTGCGGAAAGAAATCTTCCCAACTATCCAACCCCCCTGCCCCTCCCCCTCCCCCCCCCAACAACGCCACAAAGAGCACGCGCCTTTGATCCCCCCACCGCTTCACCCAGACACCACCCTCTCCTTCCCTTTCCCCCCGCCCTCGCCGCTGCCGCTGCCGCTGCCCGTCGTCGTCGTCGTCGACGCCGCGCCGTCCTCGTCGTACAGGTTCCGCGCCTCGATGTACTGGACCACGGGTTCCGGGACGAGGTAGCGGATGGACATGTCGCGGCGGCGGAAGAGGCGGATCTTGGTCGAGGAGATGTCGTTCTGGACGAGCTGTTGGATCACCCAGATGTTGTCCTTCCAGGGTTGGAGCGCGGAGAGGGCTTCGTCGATGTCGGTGCCGGTGCGCTGGGAGAAGAAGCTGGAGTTAGCCAAGGCGGGCGAGAGGGAGAAGTTCATCAAGGGTTTAGATCGCGGGCTTACCTCGACGATGAAGGCGCCGAAATTTCGGAGGATGTAGTCGACGTCCTTCTCGCCCCACACGCCCGGCGTGCTCATGGTCTGGATCAGGTCCGCGCCCGCCAACAGCGCGATGCGCGCGGGCTTCTTGCCGGCCGGGGTCTCGACGCCGCCCAGGACCTCGTTGATCTCGTGGTTGAAGTGGTCCAGCACCTTGGCCGTCTCCAGGTACTCCTCGTGCAGGGCCTCCCAGGGGTCCACGCTGATCCAGCTGCTCTGCTGCACGGCCAGGCTGCACATGTTGATGCGGTGCTCGGCCTTGACGAGCCCGGTCTTCTTGTAGGCGTCGCCGACGCAGGAGAGGTAGGCGCCGACGACGTCGAAGGTGGTGTTGAAGCGGGCGTAGTCGGCGGCCATCTCGAACATGCGGAGGTGGAGGAAGGTGATGGGGCTGAAGGAGCCGCAGGCGATGAGGACCAGCGGCGTGCGGTCGGGGGCGGTGATGCGGCGGCGGAGGCGGCGGGTCGGGAACTCGTAGGTGTCGAGGCTGAGGGTGCCGTCGGCGAGGGCCATGGTGGAGGGTGGTGGGGGTGGGGGGTCCCAGGGGAGGAGGCTGGAGAGGCGGCGCGGCGGGGGGGTGAAGGGGCAATGGACCCCGGCGTCGATGCGCCGAGAGAGATGGAACGTCGTGCGGGCGAGGGCAGAGGGTGGTGAGTGCTTGGTGATGGCGGGGAGGTGTCGAGGTCTAGTGAGGGAGGCTGCGGCGGGGGATTGACGGAGACTTTGACGATACAGATTGACTGGATTGACTAATGCTCAATTGCGAGAATGTCACGGTTGATATGGCTGATACAGGGTGTCGTTGATGCGCAGCTTGGGTAATCTTTCATGAATTCCGTTTCATTCAGCGTTAAGTCCAGGCGCGAGATCGGCGCGGCACGTGCTACGACGCGGGGGTCTCGTATCTGATCTCCGCCCGTGCGGCTCATCATGCATCAGGAGTTCATCAAGGTGTTATTTGTTATCATTATTCAATCTTAATGAATGTGGAGGTGAATGGTCATCTTGCGTGCCTTCCCAATCCGTCTGATGTCCTATGAACATTTTGATCGACTTGGTACAGATTCATCATATCAAGTACAGCGAAATGTAAGGATCCATCGCCCCGCCTTCCTCGCATCGACGTCACCTCCGTCATGAGCTGCAGCCGCAAAATATAACCTAAGGTACATATATCAAACACAGCCAAGCACACCCCCAGCCCTCTCCTCCCATTGCCCCTTCAACCTACATGCTCTCATCCGCCACCAAACGCCTCACAACCCTCACCCCCCCAACTCACCCGCTCCCACGCCACCACCACCACCACCACCGCCAAAATGACCGACCCCACCAAATACAAGTTCAACCACACCATGCTCCGCATCAAAGACCCTAAGCGATCCGTCGCCTTCTACGAGCACCTCGGCATGAGCGTCATCGAGAAGAAGACCTTCCCTGACAACAACTTCGACCTCTACTTCCTCGCCTACGCCTCCCCCCGCTCCGCCTCCGGCACCAACCACTGGACCGACCGCGAAGGCATCCTCGAGCTCACCCACAACTACGGCACCGAGCACGACCCCACCTACCAGCCCCACAACGGCAACCGGCCGCCCCAGGGCTTCGGCCACGTCTGCGTCGCCGTCGACCACATCCAGGCCGCCTGCCGCCGCCTCGCCGCCGCCGGCCACCGCTTCCAGAAGCGCCTCGAGGACGGCCGCATGCGCAGCATCGCCTTCGCCCTCGACCCGGACGACTACTGGGTCGAGATCATCGCCCGGCACCCCGTCGCCGAGACCGAGAACGTCACCACCACCGACCCCCAGACCTACCGCCTGAACCACACCATGCTCCGCGTCAAGGACGCCACGGCCTCGGTGCGGTTCTACGAGGACGTCATGGGCATGCGGCTCCAGCGCACGAGCGAGCACGCCGACGCCGGCTTCACCCTCTACTTCCTCGGCTACGGCGCGCCGCCGCCCGCCGGCGAGACGTCCGCCAACGGCGTCAACCCCACCGCCGATCGCGAGGGGTTGTTGGAGCTGACGTGGAATGATGGGACCGAGAAGGAGGAAGGGAGGGTGTACCACGATGGGAATGCGGAGCCCCAGGGTTTCGGGCACATCTGTGTCAGTGTGGATGACTTGAACAAGGCGTGTGAGAGGTTCGAGAGCAAGGGCGTGCAGTGGAAGAAGAGGTTGTCGGATGGGCGGATGAGGAATGTGGCGTTTGTGTTGGATCCGGATGGGTATTGGATCGAGGTGATTCAGAATGAAAGGTTTGGGCCGCCGCCGGGGGAGTACTAGTGGAGTCTCTCTGGATGTGAGGCCGGGCGGTGCATCGATTCGAGGAGTGCAGAGAGTGTGAGACGTGTGTACAGTATAGCAATGTGTGTATACAGTATAGCCATGTGTGTATACAGTATAGCCATGTGTATATACAGTATTGCAATGTCTCCAAAAAGGATTGTCCTGCACGCCACACAGCCCACAACACCATGATGACCCTCCATCTGTCGCACAACAGACGTGTCTCATCATGCATGCAGGTGGCGTATATACATGTATCAGGCGGACTTCAGGCGTCCAGAATCCCTGTGCAATGACGTAACACAGCACTCGAGCCTCGAGATCCTGTTTGAAAGAAAAGAAAAAAAAAACTACACGTGACGTCCGACCTCCCTATAATCAACCATGTCATCCCAAGCCGTCACGAAGCCGCCCCAGCACGACGTCGCAGAGACGGCGGACGGCGGGTACATCGAGGAGAAGAGCAAGAGTGCCAGCGCGAGCGCCAGCGTACCGTCTCCCTCCCATTTCACCGCGGGACTCGTGCACTGACGTCCCATTGACAGGCCGGCTTGAACCTGAACGTCTTCGGCGCGCTGAAGGGGGCCTTCTCCAGCAGCGAGAAGAAGGAGACGCGGCCGGATGGCAGCGAGGTGACGGATCGGCATGATAAAGCTATTGCTGATGGTATGCGAGCGGGGTGGATTTGTGTTGTTGGAAAGGGATCATGCTGACCTGTTGATAGGTGCTGGGGCGGGCAATGCCAATGCGGCTGGGGCTGGGGCGGGGCAGATGAGTGATAGGTCTTATAAGGAGACTTCGTAGGCTGTTCTTGTTGGGAGTTAGTCTGCCTGCAGGCCTGGACGAGGCGCACATGGCGGCCCATGAGGCTGTGGAGGCTGCCGCGGGGCATATCATTGTTTCTATCCGGGACACCCTGAGGTGCCATTGCTAGCATCTATAAAGCAACTTAGCACGTGCTCCAAATCTCAGGATGAGGTGTACTTCTCGTGTTTCTCATAATGACGCCTTGTTGACACGCTCGTAGAGACAAGGTCGACCCCCGCCCATCCTCTTCGCTGAGCACCAGCGGGATGCCGCCACATTCAATCCATTTTGCATCCACATCGCACAGCAGCAGCCTCTCGCCTCAGTCTCCCTCGGTCTTTGACGCCAGCCTGCCCGCCTGCCAGAGCCTCGTCTATTGAGAGATGCACCAGTTCGCTCGCGGCCACAAGCCTTTCTACTGACGAAATTCAACCCACGCCGGCGCCGCAGCCTCGCCCACCTCGCAGCTCACGGATGACTTGGCAGTGAGATTCATGCAGTCTTACCTGGTCTTGCTTCACTCGTCCAGCGGGTCTTTGTTGTTGAACTGGAACTTCGCCCTCGCCTGGTCCTTGGACATGGGCTTGCCCGACCCTGTGAAGCCCACCTTAGCATTCGGCAAGTCTGGTGTCCGGAACATACTGTCCTTCTTCTTCGGAAAAGCCGCGGCTCCCGTCTTCTTCGGCCCTGATCTGTTGAAGTTCTGCCAGTCGGACTTGCTCTTCTCCAGCGCCTTGTTGCCCTTCAGCTTCTTGGGCTCCGGTGGCAGGCGGGTGGGCCCGTCGCTGACTTTGCTGGGCTCTCGCTTCTGCTGCACCAGACTGTGGTCGACGGCCGGTGCCGCTGAGATGACATGGCCGCCACTGGCGGGTCGCGGCGAGGGCGGTGTCGGTGGGAGCGTGGTCGCTGGCGGGCCATCAGCTTTGCGCTTCTTGCTCTCGTTGTGCATGGGGCGTATCTCGTGTTTCCTCTTCGTTTCGGTGTTGCCGTAACCTTTGAATGTGACGGTATAGACAGGATCGGTGGAGCTGCCCGTCCTGCTGACAATGGTGGCCTGGTACCACTGCTTGTCTTCCGAATACTTGGCCATGACCATGTCCTTGACGTTGAAGATGGCTGGGACGTCTTCGGGCGGCGGAGGTGGGGCCTCGGGCGACTGCTTGCGGAATTTGGGATGCTTGCTCATGTCGTACTTTGGCGGTGGCGGAGGCGCGTCGTCACCGGGCGGAGGCGGAGGCGGAGCTGCTGCCTGCTTGGCCTTCAGCGCTGCCATCTTCTGCTTGGTCTCGGCGATCAAGGTCTCCATGGTCGACTTGGTCTCCTTCGCGTCGGCATCATCCGGCTCGAACTCGAGCATGGAGTTGCAGGTCTCGACATTTTCGACGTATTCGGCAAGCTCCTTCTCCAGCTTCTCGAGTGTGCTCATGGTGGACTTAGTGGCAAACTTGGAGCGATCTTGTAGGCTCTGGTACTCAGTGTGGTTGCCGCTCGCTCAGGTGGCACGGGCGACGTGAGCGAACGTGAGCGGCTGATGATCTGTGGTGTGTGGTGTCGAGGATGATCGAGCTTGGTATGAGAGGAGCGGTGCAGGTTGTGGTAGTATGGAGGTACTGCCACAATCTAATAAGTCCGAGGCTGCTGCAGGGAAGTTGTCGGCGAACTTGCACGTCGGGGCCTGAGGCAACAACGATGTTTCACTTTCGGGATCTGCCGTCACGGATAATATTAGTATGAGCTGTAGTAGAAGAGATAGTCATCAACAGACTCCTCCATGCTGCCGTAGAGACATGGAAAGATTCCATACATGAGAGCCACTTCCGAGATCGACGGGGCGAGGTCGTGCTTGAATCATGACATTCAGCCGCAGCAGAGATGCTACGGAGAGTTCTCGCTCAGGGCATGCTTATAAATCCAGCACATCCTCTGATCACCCTAACCAGGTATGTTTCGTTGAAGAGCGATGATAAGCCCAGGCCCCTACATCTACCTTATTACCCACCGCTGCTCCAATCGTAGGAGATCCCACATCGAAAGGACCCCGGAGCAGTCTAGCTCTTATCCTCCCAGACATCTTTCATCCACATCTGACGTAGTCCTTCTCCCTGACCAACACCTGGCGGAGCATTGGCGCAAACCCCCTCCAGCCCCAAGCTGCATGTGTACTCCGTGTGCTGAGCGAGGAAGTGGAGAGTGAATAGGTGATAAGGTCAGTCGCCGCCAAAGCCTACCTCCGTACGACCTGATTACATACCCCATCGCAACAATGCCTCAGGACTCCCAATGGGTTCGAATCAATTGACTGACTCCACCCAGCGCCACCAGCAGCTGCTGCCATCCGCCATCGCCCCGCGACCACGAATCGGCTCTCAGCCAACGCCGACCAACAAGACCCCACCCGACGCATCGCTGTCTTCAGAGCAACGACACCTCCTCTTGGCCGCGCTGCACTCGCAAGCCGACCACAAAGAGCGCAGATTCGCGCGACCGCGACAGGTTGGAGGACGGAGCACAGCTGCAACTCTCCCGTCGGCGATGGACGAATCGACCATGTTCATGAGCCCGCCAAATGCGGAGCTCGACAGTGTCAATGCAGACTACACCCCCGACCTCGGCTACCCCGACAACGAGAACTTCAACGTCGAGGGTGCGGATCTCGGTGGAGAAATGATTGGCGCATTGCCAGGCGATGGGCATGAGAAGCGGAACAGCCCGGACGAGAAGGATGATGTGGAGGAGCCAGATGCCAAGAGACAAGAGACATCAGAAGCGAGCGAGAAGGGTGCAAAGAAGCCGGGGAGGAAACCGTTGATGAACGAACCAACCACTGTAAGCGATGGTCACACGCACATGGCGAGCTCGGACAGAGACTGACTTCTCGGTGCAGAAACGGAAGGCGCAGAATCGAGCCGCGCAACGTGCGTTCCGTGAACGCAAGGAGAAGCACTTGAAGGACCTAGAAACCAAGGTTCAAGAAATGACCAAGTCTGCAGAAGCCGACAAGCACGAGAATGGGCTGCTCAAGGCCCAAGTCGAACGCCTCCAGACGGAGCTCCGCGAGTACCGGAAGCGACTCTCGTTGAACAGCAGCAATGGTGGTGCGCGTGGGTCACCACCCCTCACCGCATACACTGGCCAGAACCGAAGCGGCAGCAATCCGTCATATGGTCAAGCCAACGACTTTCATTTCGACTTCCCCAAGTTTGGCGATTTGCCTGGTAGCCAGATATTCGGTAGCACACCGCAATATGCTGCCGACCCGAAGGATGGTGTGCTCCCGAGAAGTAGCATCACGCCTCCAGTTGCGCAGTCGCCTACGACATTTCATCAGGCGCAACCACCGCCGCCTCATCGCGAGACCAGTAACCCGCAATCGCGGATGAGCCCAAAGACGACGGGATCAACAAGCAGCAGAACCACCGACAACGCCGCACCATCCACGAACTTTCTGCCATCCGTGGGCTACAGCAGTTCCGACAATATGCACGGGTTTGCCAGCACTCTGCCTCAGATGGGCGGCGATCATCCATTAGGCGACCTCTTCAGCCCGAGCCTGCTCAAGAGCGCGAATATGGACCACGCGACCGCGTACTTTGCCAATGCCCAGCAGGAAAACCAGTCACACACCAGCTTCGATACGCTCAACGGCGGCGAGTCGACAGCCGGCTTGAACCGTGTCTTCC
This sequence comes from Teratosphaeria pseudoeucalypti, assembly GCA_013403795.1. NCBI lineage: Eukaryota > Fungi > Ascomycota > Dothideomycetes > Mycosphaerellales > Teratosphaeriaceae > Teratosphaeria > Teratosphaeria pseudoeucalypti. Next base: position 41,871 of record JABBMZ010000137.1, on the reverse strand, counting down.
AATTCAATGGCGGAAGTAGCGCATCAGACAGTGCATCGCCGACTTCATCGAACTGGAACAACAACGGCACCAACAGCTCATGCGGCACCTCACCTGACCCTTCACACGACAGTCCAGCAAACAAGATCGGCCGATCTTTTTCGCAAACCTCCAAGGCTCCGTCTCAACTCCCCGCCAACCACAATATCGGACTGACTGGCAACAATCTCGAGTATAGCGTCCCGGTCGCGGACAGCTTCGACCCTGTCCTCTTCGGCGACTATCGGGATCCGGGTCAAGATGGCGGTTCCGTCAACGATTTCGGGAATGGTTTCTTCGATGAAGCGCTCAACCCAGGTCCCTACGACTTCGGCTCACCCAGCAACCTTTTTGGCATTCTCGACTCTCCACAGCAGACCAACACAGCCCTGCCAAGCACCAAGACCACTGCAGCACCCGTCACGCCGCCGAGTCAAAGCCTCATGGCTCAATGCGACAAGGCGAGAGATGGCATGGACGACGACTACGGTTTGCCGAACACTGGGCAGACGCAGCAACAAGCACCGCAGCAGAAGACCGGAAGCAAACTCATCAGCTGCAATACTATCTGGTACAGCCTGCCACTCTCCGAAGAATCAGACGTCCACGCTAACCTGTATCGCAGGAACCAACTCCAGTCCAATCCCGACTTCCAAGCAGGCACTTTCGACCTCGACTCCTTGTGCGCCGAGCTCCGCGCCAAGGCCCGTTGCTCGGAGGGGGGCGTCATGGTCGATCAAGACCACGTGGACAAGGCGCTCAAGAAGTTGGGCCAGAAGGACGACCGAGGCCAGGATGCGCCCGAGGTGCCTGCGGATCTGCCCACCGTGATGTTCGAGCAGGAATCGTGGGATGACGTGTGGAAGAAGATGGGCGGGCCGGCTCAGCTTCAGTGATGCTTTGGCGGCACGAGTTCCATCCTTGAACAGAACGGGCAGCGGAGGCGGAGTTCGGGCGGATACACAGGGTCGGTGGTGGCATGGGAAAAAGACATCCCAGATGGGGCGGGGGTTTGAGCTGATCCAGCGGTTCGAAGGGCAGTGTATATGCTATGAACGATGATGATGTCTGGATGTAGTAACGAAGTCATCTCACCTCTCCATCAGAGGTCCAGTAAAAGACCTTTTCTTTTGCCGTAAAACAGGAACGTGGTACTGGGAAGACGTTCAGCCACCCACGAAATACATGTAAATGGCGTGCGTGTGCAAGTTGTGCGAGTCCGCCATGAATTTCTTCCTTTGAGGCATTGAGGATGTAAGGGAGGTAGGCATAGCACAGCATAGCACACTCTCCTTCGCGCGCGAAAAACTGCTTACGGGGATTGTGGTCAGGGGGTGGACGGCTCGCTCGGCCGTCACTTGGTCCGTTTCTGCGTTCGTGGTTGTGGGGGGGCGGGTACGTGGTGGTGATAGAAAGGGAGGGCGGTGACGGATGCGAGAGAGTGCGTTTGCTACGGTACCGTGGGCTCTGATCAAGTCGACAGGCCGCAGACTCGACGGGCGAACAGGAGCTGGCGAGAAAGATGGGGTGGGAAATGGTCGGTCAGGGGTAGGAATTCTCTGAGGCAGTGGACTCTGACTGGTTTCTACATGTATACTTCTTGCGCATCATATTCACGTCGGTGGACCTAGTGCTGCACACCATACAGAGATCTGTCACCCTCCAGACCTTACGCCTGCACGGCTTTCTCGTCGAAAATCATCAGCGAATCCTATGACCACTCCAGCCGTCACCCACGGCGAATCCGACTACTCATACACATGTTCCCACACGACTCCACCGAGCCCCATCATACCAAATCTCCTCCCTCCTCCTTCTCCCAAACCCCCTCAAGCAACCCCCCGCCCTCCAACCAAGGCAGATACCTCGGCTCCTCCAGGAACCCCAGCGCCCGCCAACTCGCCACCAACCTCTTCACCTTCGTCGCCCTCCACTTCGTCACACGCGACAGCCACTCCTGATGTGCCGTGACCGTCCTGACCTTGACACTCTCATCCTTCTGCCTCCTGCCATGCCTCCCTCCGCCACCACCTCTCGCGACGCTCCTCCTCGTAGCCTCGACTGTCGTATTGCTCGTGGAAGGGAGCGGGATGCGTTCCTTGTGCTGCGTAAGGTCCTTATAAAAGTCCTTGAAGAAGCGGCGTTTCAGGAGGAGGTAGGCTGAGGGCTTGATGCCGATGGTGGAGCAGAGGGAGCGCTCAGCCAGCGGGAGTCTGCCCACGTAGCGGTCTTCGGAGAGATCGAGCGATGATTGGTCGTGCAGATCCGGATCACGGTCTAGGCGGCGTTCTGCATCAGCCTCTTCTAGAATGTCCACGCAGTAGTCTGTGATCAGTTGAGCCGCGGCCCAGTCGGGGTGGTCGGGGATCCTCGAAGCTGAGGTAAAGGCCGTGCTGAGCCAGACGAAAAGACGTTTGTGCTCCAAAGTCTTGGGCTCGAGGGCCAGCCAGTCTCTCGGAATGCATTGAAACTGTTTGAGCGCCTCGAGCCGATCATGCAGCATGTCCTTCGGTGCGAACTCATAGAACCATCGAATCTTGCTATCATCCTTGATCAGGAGTGCAAAGATGGCGACGGGCTTGCCTGGGTCCCCGTTTTGAAATGCCGCGGCGTCCAGCAAGATCAATGTACTCGCAGTAGTTGGAGTCACGACCTTGCCTGGCGCCTGGTACGCTTTGTTGCTGGCGAATTGCAATATCATGGCAGGAAGTCGCGAATCGGTGCCAGCTTGTCCCAGATCTGGGAGCGCCCACTCACTGAGCAGATCACAAGTCATGTCGATATCGAGACACGTGGCAAGTGCAATGCTAGCACCGCAAGTCTCTGGCCTGAGGAACACGATGTTCGCCAGCCGATCGAATTCTGCGCTGTTCAGATCTACACGCCCGGAGGGGAGGGATATCTGGTCTTGGCCGCCCTTGTACCAATCCTCTCCGGCTGTGCTCCCCCCTTCGAGTACGGATGTCGAGTCCTCTCCCGAATCGAGCTGTCGCTCTTGTGGCTCACTTTGGAGCCGGCTCGCTCGAGACTGTCTTGACGGTGGGACGGGTGGGGTGTCTGTGCGCGCCTTGGACGGCGTGGAGCGCGTCGCTCCACGTCCTCGCTTGGTGACGCCGCCATTGTCACCTTTTTGCTTGAGCTTTTGGATCTGCTTGGTTCTTGGCTTTGCTGACTTGACTTCATTGCGTCCGCGGCGAGCGATCTGTGCTTGTCTGACTTTGGCCCTCGGTCGGCGGGATTCTCCTTTGCCTTCGTCTTCCTGAAGTTCATCCACACTAGTGCCCCTAGAGCTAACGTCATGAGTAAGCGACTGTTGCCACGACTCTCCTTTGGTGCCGTGCTGCTCGGCCTGCGTCGGCTGCTGTACCGGCTTGGAGAATGCTCGTATCGGCTGTAAGGCATCGTAGCTGTAGCTGTCGTAGACTGGCCGGTCCTGGTATGGGTTGGGCGGAAGGCTGAGCGGCAGGGACTGTGGTTGTTCGGAGGTTGACTGCCGCTGCAGGCGGGCTTGTGGGTGCGAAGGTGCTGGAATGCCACTCGATCCGAAATTCTGGGTGGCCTGAAATGGAGCCGATACACCAAGCAAGCGCTGAGCGGGAAGTTGACCTGGATCAGGGGCTGGAATCGCAGCGCTAGCTCGGTGATGAGCCAATAAAGTAGCTCGACGCTGAAGGAGGTATCGCTGCTTTTCAGGAGGTTGGTCTGCAAACGCTTGGGTCGCAAGGAGCTGCTCGACCGTCTGAGTGAGGAGGGCCCGATCTTGAGCACGTTCTCGCTCGATGTCCTGGTTTCGTTGATCGACTTGCTGCCTGTATGCAGCCGCGCGCTCCTGCTGAAGTGCAAGCACTTGTTGATCAAGGTAGTGGAACGCTTGGTCCTGCGGTAGATTCCGACAGTACTGTTGCGCCTGAGGATTCAATGCCACGAAAGCTTCGTTCCTATCCCGCCACCGCTGCTGATCTTGCTGCGAGCGATATGGGTATTCTAGAATCGGCTGCTGCTGAGTGAACAGATTGTGCTGAGCTGCCTGAGCTTCCGTAAAGGTTCTCGGTATTTGGCCGATGGGTGGCGGCAGAAAACGTGGATGCTGAGTCGGCGAAGCCGCAGCGGTGACGTTTTGCAGATTCTGGGAATATGTATAGCTTTCCTGCGGCGCTGGCGATGCCCTGACTGCCGCGACTCTGGCGAGATGCTCCTGCACAGCTCGATCTGCGTTCTGATGCTGTGATGGCACAACCGGCGGCAAGAAGCCTCGGTGAGTGGCGAGTGCTGGTGAAGCTGCCACGTGCGGTGCACTGACCAGAGGTTGAGTGCCGGTGTAGCCTGGAGACGGCAGTGGCAGGTGTGTGCCGAGGGGTGAAGGGCGGCTGTGGTAAGCTTGGTGGGCTATGTTGACTCCAGGTTGCGCGAAAGGAGGTGGAGAGGTGGAGTGAAATGTTGGCGGTCCCTGGTCGCGCTCGAAGGAGCTGGAGAGGACGTGGTGATGTGCGACGGGTCTCAATGGCGCGGCACTGGATGTGTACGGCCCAGGCTGCTGATGATGATATGCTGCCCGAGGCAGTGTGTGATGGTGATACTGGCCGACGCTCGACGCTGGTGATGGTAGACCTCGCGACGCAGTGAGGGAGGGTGAGGCCTGCTGCGCGCCAAAGTGCGGCCCTCCTGGTGGTGGCATGTGTCGCAGCTGATCTCTCAACATGCCGACCATCCGCTGCTGGTGAGCCTGAGGATCCTCGCGTTCACTACCGGCGCAATGTCGCGTCACTTGAATTGATTGTGGTTGTGGTTGTTGTTGTGGTGGTGGTGGTGGTGGTAGTGGTGGTGGTGGTAGTGGTGGTGGTGGTGGTGATGATGTGGCGGGGGGACCCGAGCGGTCCATGTTGCTCGAGATATCATGTGACATCTTGCGCACGATGAGGGAAGGCGCGACGGCCGTGCCCTGCAAACAGCGGCAGGCGCGTGTTCAGTCGTCGGGTTGACTTTTCATGCGAGTTTGGACGAGTCCGAGCTGGAGATTTGACGCGTTCGTTCATCAAGTGCACGTAGCCCCTGAAATCCTGCTTCGATCTTACGAGCGCCTTCCTCGTGGAAGCGCAGTGAGGCACTCGCGTTCCTTCCGTTTTGAGCAGGCGAAGTCAGCCTTCACATTCGAGTGAGCAGCACTCCTTCGATCCAAAAGCCGCACTATCGCACTATCTGCCCGCTCCATCCGTAAGCAGGTACAGCGGCATACCCATCAGGACCGCGACGTTCCGTACAGGTCATCGGATGTGCAGCCACCATAGGACATGCTGAGCCGTCAAGATGTATACGAGGCTCCCTTCACACATCTCCCTCAGAAAATAGACGAGCTCGGGACATACACACATTGTCAGATCTTAAGCGTTATGTGAGGGCTGTACTTACGTAGAAGCTGTGTACCACGCTCCTCTCTGCACAGCCAATCGAGACTCGAGCCAGGCCATCTCATACGCCTCGCTCATGCATATTTCTACAAGTACAATGCTCGTCATATCTTACCCCTCCATTACCTCCTCAGACCCGACACCTAAGTCTCCGGCCTGTTCTCCGCGTACCCAGCGTTCCCCACCCTCTCCTCCGTCGTCTCCGGCGCCTTCGCCAACCCATGCTCCCTCAACAACGCGTCAATCTCCTCCGCGCCCCAAAGGTGATGATAGATCGTCCCGCTCTTCGTCTTCCCCACCGTCGCAAACTCAATCTTCTCACTGCTCAGCTTCGTCGAATCCATCGTCTTGCTCAACACCTTGACCGCCAGCTCGCACGCCTGCTTGAGGTTGCAATTCTCATCGTAGTCCTGCTTCAGCAAACTCTGCGCAGATGCGTTGTTGGCGCCCACGCTCGTGGCCTTCCAGCCGCCGTAGTTGCCGGATGGGTTGGATTGGTAGAGCTGGAATTGGTTCTTCTGGTCCCAGCCGGCGTAGATGAAGGAGACTCCGAAGGGGCGCAGACCACCGTGTTGGGTGTAGCCCTGCTTCAGGTCACAGAGACGACGGACGAGTTGCTCGCAGGGGATGTCGGCGTTGTAGGTGAGGAGATAGCGTTGTGCGGCTTGACGGGCGTAGTTGATGAGGATGTTGGCGTCGGCCGTCATGCCGGCTACTGCGCAGATCATGTTGCTGATGATCATCCAAAGTCAGCATGGCTCGCGTCAGACTCATGTCCAGACAAACGCACTCATTTAATATGTACAGCTTCTCTGCACTGGTGTCTTGCTCGAGGAGCTTGCTTGTGACCTTCCTCTCTGCTGCCAGCACGATGCCATCTGTCGCTAATATGCCCAATGCAGTCCCGGCATGTGAGATGGCTTCCAACGCATACTCGACTTGGTAGAGGCGGCCCTCGGGCGAGAAGATGGTCGTGCGAGAGTCGTAGCGTCTGGACATGATGGCGGTTGTCTTGTATGTACGATGGGAAGAGTCTAGACGGTCGGAGGGGATGTAGTCTGAGTGCGAGACGGCGGAATTGGTAAGAGGTGGAGGGGATGTTTGGATGGAGTCGTTCAGGCAGTGAAGCTGTACGCGGTGCACAACTACTACATGGTCTGTGCGCTGGAGCTTGGACTGGAACATCTTTGATCATAAGTTATGCATTTCTACAAACTTGTATATTCGCCATGGAGTCGCCTAACAAGCGGCAGAAGCTGTCGCCGGAGGCTAATGAAGACTTTGTCGCATTCGGCGACGACGACGAAGGTGGTCAATTCGGCTACAGAGGACAAGAAAGTTTCCAGCAAGAAGAAGCACCCAAAAATGCGCCTAGAGGACCTCGTCGACAATACCTGAACGACCCCCGTTTTGAGAGGCGTAATGCACATGATCGACCCAAGTCGAAGCATTCGCTGCCGGGTCACGAGCCGTGGGTGGTAGTCAGGACCAGATTCGGCAGACGCTTCGTGCACAACACCAAGACCAAAGAGTCGCTATGGCATGCTCCCGACGACATATGGCCCGCAGTCAAGGAGTTCGATGTGTGGGAGAGGGACCAGAAGGAGAAGGCAGCGAATGCCAAGTGGGCTGAGGAGGAGCTCAAGAAGTTGCGGGCCACGAGCCAGGCAGAGAAAGTCAACGAAAAAGCTGATGCCGAGCAGAGGAGAGATGGACGGAGAAGGAGCGAGAGTCTGCAGAGGGAAGACGAAGAAGCCATGATGGCGGAATTGGCAGCCGAGGCGGAGCACGCCGAGGAGCAAGACGTCAAGGCCGTGGTCAAGACATTGGAGCCTGTCGCAGGTGACGTGGGTTACGACAGCGAGGGCAGCTACGAGTACGTCGAAGTCACCGACGACGAAGGGGAGGATGGCGAGGAGCAGGCCGAAGACGTCTCGCAACCGGATGCGAACGGCGACGCCGAAGCCCAACCCCAACCCGAAGACGGCCCCGTCGAGTTCGGCGAAGACGACATAGCCTGGCAACTCCAGGCCATGGGCCAAGACTACCACCTCGACCCAGGCGACTACGACGCCGGCGACGACCACGCCTACGAAGACGGCGCCGAAGGCCTCCCCATCAGCGACGAGGACGCCGCCGACCTCTTCCGCGACCTCCTCGACGACCACCACATCTCGCCCTTCACGCCCTGGGAAAAACTCATCTCCGACACCACCGCCTCCAGCATCCTGCACGACGACCGCTACACCGTGCTGCCCACCCTGCGCGCCCGCAAAGAAGTCTGGGACGCCTGGAGCAGAGCCCGCGCCGCGCAGATCCAAGCCGCGCGCGCGACGACCCAGAAACTCGACCCCCGGATCCCCTACCTCGCCCTCCTGGCCGAGAAGGCGACGCCGAAACTCTACTGGCCCGAGTTCAAACGCAAGTACAAGAAGGAACCCGCGCTCACGGACCGCAAGCTCGGCGAGAAGGAGCGAGAGAAACTCTATCGCGAACATGTGTCTCGGCTGAGACTCCCGCAGAGCACGCTCAAAGCCGACCTGTTGAACCTTTTGAAAAGTGTGCCTTTGCGAGATCTGAACAGGGATACTCCGCGCGACGCCCTGCCTCAACAGCTGCTGTCGCATTTGCACTTTGTGAGTCTCCCTGTTGAGGTCAGGGATGAGGTGGTTGGGAAGTATATTATGTCTTTGCCCAGGGCGGCAGAGGGGGCAGGATGATGGTGGCAGGGGAAGAACAGAGTGAAGGCTAGCCACTCAGGGGCCGACCATGATCGTCCCCCCATCATAGGATCTTGTGCTCTCGCCTCCTTGCTCCATCAGCAGTCAATACATGGTGGGAGAGCTTCATCAAATCGTTACTTCCTCAGCTAACCAAAACTTGCCGACCACACGCCCTAGATATCCTACAATCCCCACCACCTCATACAAAATTATACCAATACACCTATGTATACCCCATCATATCACATAATCATCATGCACCCTTCCCCTCACGCGGCAACCACATCGCCCTTCCTCCGACTCCCCGGACTAAGCCCCACCCTCTTCCCCCACCTCTCCTGCTCCTTCAAGAAGTCATTATTGATCTCCAACAGCTGCTCCGTCTGCACCCTGATACTCTCCAGCGTGCCCTCCAACGTCATCCGGCTCGAAGGACTGCTGTCGCCCCGAGGAGCGGGGCTGCGGGGCGGGAAACCGTTGAGCAGAGCCCGAGGAACGGACTCCGCGCCAGCGTGAGCGTGGGCAAAGTCCTGCCGGGAGACGAAGGGCTCACCGGTGTCCTCGTCGGAGGTGTAGGCTACGGGCGTCTCGGCATTTGTGTCTGAGAGCTTCGAGGGAGTGAGATCAGGGTTCATCTCTCGTCGCGTGGTCTCGGAAGACACTGGCTTCGCGGCGAGGAGTTCTTTGATGTACCCGTCTTTGGCCTTCAACTCCTGCTTTAATGGCGCGACGGCAGCCGAAGCCTCCTCCTGCGCGGATTCGGCCTCCGTAGCAGCGGCTAGGAGCTCTTCGATACGCGTATCGCGCCTTTTGATGTCTTTTGCGACGTCCGTTGACATTAACTGAGTTTGCTCGTACAGCTTAAGCAGCGAGTCGTGCGCTTCTTGCAATTCACTCAGCTTCTCTTCTGCTTCATGGAGTTCTTGCGCCGTCTCGGTGAGCTGGAGAGCGGATATCTGCCTGGAGGTTTCGGCTTCCTGGAGGGCCTCAAGCGCCTCGGCTAGTTGCTGGGCTGTGGCGCTCTTTGATTGGACTGCTTCCTCGAGCTGCTGGTAGACATCGGCATCGGTCGCCTCCGGCTCCCGCTCCGCTTCCCTCTGCGCCTTTTCCAGCTTTGCCATGACTTCAGCCAGGTGGATGTCCTTGTCGCCATGCAGACGCATCTCTTCGTCCAGTCGTTGCTGCAGGCTACTTAGCGCGGTGGCAGCATCACCGTCTTTGCTGTCAAGCTCGCGTCGTAGAGCCGCCAACTGATCAGTGAGTAGGTGAGCATCTGGGTCAGGCTTTTGCAGAGCTTGGGCAAGTTGGCTGTCGCTGGCTTTCTTTGCTTCCTTAATTTCTGCAAGTTCCTGCCGCAATCGTTCTGTCTCGGCCCGGAGAGAGCGGACGGTCTCTTCGGACTGGCGGGTGTGGGTGTCACTCGAGTTCTGTGCCCTCTCAAGCTGCTCTTTTAGCGTCTTGATCTCGTCCTCATGCACCTTCGTTTTTTGACTAGCCTCTTGCCTGAGAATCGTGATTGTCTCGTTGAGCTGCCGTTCGCTCCGCTCCTTAAGCTCGGCTGCCTCCTGCAAGGCAGTAATAGTACCCTTCAGTTGGCGCTCTCCGTCAACCTTTGCGCGTATCACGGCTTCCAGCTCTCCCTGAACCTTGATCAATGTCTCTTGCTCAGTGATTCCAGATCGCTGAGCCTGGGATTTCAGGTCTTCAATAGTCTTCTTCGACTCTTCGACTGCCTCCAAGAGTTCCTGTTCCCTCTTTGCCGCCAAATTCTCAGCCATTTCCAGAGCTTCTATTTGTCTCTTCAGCTCTTGAGCAGAAGTAGCCGACTCGTCGCCTTTGCTTACGATCTCTGCCTTCAGCAAATTGATGGTCTCGTTCAAATGGCGCCCATTCTCTTCCTTAGCACCCTGCGCATTCCTTAATGACTCTTCCAATTGGGCGATCGTTGCGGAAGATCGGATCGTTGCGCTCTGCATTCCCTCCTTCAAGGACGCTATGGTCCCATTCAGCTCATGCACAGCTTTGTCGTTGGAAGCAGTCAGCTCATCGAGCTGTTGCTGGGGCTTGACTGAGGCGGCTCTTGCCTCCTCGACCTCAGCCCGAGCCTTCGCAATCGCATCGTTGAGACCTGTATCACTAGTCTCTTTTGAAGCAAGCGCCTCACTCAGCTGCTGCTGGAGCCTATCTTTCTCTTCTGTGGCGGAACTTTGCGCCTGTGCCACCTCGTCACGCAGCTGAGCAATGGTTGCATTGAGTTTTGCGACAGCCCCATCACTGGCTGTCGATCCGTCCTGCAGCTTTTGCTGGACCTGCTCGTTCTCCTTTCGCAAGATCTGGATCGCATGCTCATGTTCTTCTTTCAGTGACGACAAGGTTTGCTGAAGCTGCCGGCTGCCTTCATCTTTTGAACTCATCGCCTCATGAAGCTGTTGCTGCAGCTTCTCGCTCCTTTCTTGCAACTTCTGAATCGTCTCTTGGCCCTCTGTATGCAGCTTCCGCGTATCCTCCAGATCCCGCTGATGTGTATTTGCTGTGTCCTTTGATAGGTCCAAAAGCTTTTGAAGCTCTGACATGCTGCCTTCGAGCTCTTGGGTCCGTTGAACCATTGTTTTGTGCGATTGGAGTTGTTGCTCCAGCTGCCGAGCACTCTCGTCGCGAGCCTTAGATGCTGCTGTAAGCTCGGTCTGAACGGCCGTCATATTTGACCTGAGACTTTCCAGTGCTGTGGTGGCCTCCCCTTGAGTCTTCCTTGAACTCTCGATTTCGTTCTTGTGCTCCTCGATGGTGACGCGCGACTCTTCAAGCAGTGTTTCCAGACGGTCAACGTTGGCTTCGAGACTTGATGCCTTCTTAGACTCATTTTCGCGGGCTTCTTGGGCATCTTGGAGTTTCTGAGTCGATTCAATTAGTTGCTGATGCATTTTCTCATTTTGCACTTTGAGCTCCGCAGCAGTGGTGGCTTGTTCGGCTGCGCTCTTTGAAGCTTGATCCAGCTCACGTCTCAGACCCGCGATAGAGCTCTCATGCTCGTGTGCGAGCTTCTGGGCAGCTGCAAGATCCTCCTCATGCTTCTTGGCCTGCTCAAGAGCATCTTCATGAGCCTTTCTTATTTCGCCGAGCTCACGAGCATTGTTGAGATTTACAGAGTCGGCATCCTCTCGAGAAGTCGTGGCATCATCCAACTGCTGCTGAAGTCCCGCGTTCTGGAGCTCCAGAGACTCAATATGCTCTTCGTTGGCCTTGTTGACCTTGTTCACCGTCGCGAGCTCGGCCTTTTGCTCATCAGCAGAGCTTCGCAGCTCCGAGAGACTTCGTTCAAGGCCATCCACAATCTCTTGATGCTCTTTCGAGCGCTGTTCATGAACCCCACGAGCTTCTTGTACTTCGGCCTCTAGCTCAGTGACTTTCTTTTGGGCTTCCTCCTTAGCCTTGGCCTCCCGGTCAGCATCTTGGTTCAGCTTCGCTTGACATCTGTCGATCTCCTCCCGCAGATCTCTAATCACCTGCGACAATTGATCCTTGTCCTCGTCTTTCTGCTTGATCGTCTGCTGAAGGTCCTCTTCGCTCTTTGACGCCCGATTTCTTGCCTCGCGCAACGCTTTCTCGACCGCTTGAATCTTGCTGTCCACACTCTCGAGCTCGGTGGGGCCACTTAACTCCCGACGAAGCTTAGCCAGCTCATCGGCATGCGCGGATTCGAGAGACGACAGTGCTCCTGCATGCGCCGCCTTGGAAGATTCCAGCTCATCCGAGTGTGTCGCCTTGAGGCTCGCCACCTCCTGCGCCGATGTTGTCTTGATTGCATCCAACTCTTGCTTGTGCGATGCTTGGAGACTCTTTAGTTGTTGAGCGTGCTCTCTTGTGAGGTCCTCAATCTGTTCAGCCAACGCAGCACGATGCGCGTCGTGTGACTTCCGCATCGCCTCGATCTCCTTCTTGTGCTCGAACTGCAGCCTGCCAACCACTGTGCTCTCTTTGTCCTGTCCAACAGCCGCGTCTTGCATACTCCTAGCCTTTGCCGCCTCAGACAAGATTCTTAGCCGCTCTTCGAGATTTGTATTCTCTACACGCAGATCTCGCATCTCTTGGTGCAGATCATCCGGCGCAGTGCTCTGACGTAGGAACGTCTGCATTATTTCCATCTCTCTCCTGTTGCGCTCTTCTTCCGACAGCGGCTGCGCAGGGGCGGTCGTGGGACGATGGGGCACGGATTGCGTCCGCTTATGGCGCGCGAGCGAATGAGTGCCCTCATTGTCTGACAACGCCTTGGATCGGATTTCCAGCTTGACCGGTGCACTTCGTTCTGTCGAGGTTTCGCTGGGCGCTTTGCCCTCTGCGATCGTCACAGTAGACAGCGGTCTGCCGGTACTCGCCAGGCTCTTGGTGCTACTGACGCTTTTGGGAGATGCCAGAATGCTCTTGGGCGGCGAGGCAACAGGAGGGAGCTTTGGTGCTTGAGATGGATTCGGTGTCGTGGTGACGCGAGGCGCAGAGGTTTTCACACGTGGTGAACTCGTGGTGGTGCTCACACGAGGCGTGATGACGCCAGGCCGTGCATTCGTCCCAGCATTCGATCTCGTCGCCGATGCGCTGGTGGGTCGTGTGGCAGAGCTCCCTGCTCTGGTCGCATCTCTGCTGGATGCGCCTGACAGGCGTGAACTCGTCCCGGCCGTCACGCTGGGTCGCGCAGTGGTCGTGGGGCGTTTCGGCGGCGTCGCAGTCGAGCCAGATGTGCTTCCCCCCAATGTCGTTCTCCTGGTGGACGCCGGCTCTGTCTTTGAACTTTTCGCCGGAGCTTTATTGTTTTCATCTCCGTCCTTACGAGCACTTGCACCTGCTCGTAGAGGCGGCTTTCCCGTCCCCGTCGTTCGTGAAGGCATCACTCGTTTCCGATATCATGCCGTATTGTCGGAGCATGTGAAAAATCAATGGGAGGACGCGTCGCGCAGGTGGGAGGAGAGTTTGACTGGCAGTTACCTGTTTGGGCCTTCCATAAGGTAAGTTTTGAAAATGACGTCGAAAGGAAGCTTGGGCCATCCATGCACGAAATCACATGCCATCTTCTCTCACCACCCAGCTTGGTATTTATTATTGTCCATACTACGCCGTACATGAGCTGTACATGTACTCAGCAACAACTCATATGCAATGATCCAGCCAAGCCGGTCGCTCATGAAACCACCGCCCGAGAATCCCCAATGTCACGTGACTCACATCCTCATTCGCCGCGTTTGCAATAGGACCGGCCGTGTCTTACCGCATCTAGGACTCTACTTGAGGAGCATCAGTAGCGAAGATCCAGTGATAAGAACTGTGACCCATATAGAACTAGTGAAACTCGTAAGTACTACGAGTAGTAGCCGCCCGCTGTGCCTCACGCACGCAGAACCAACACTCGACTTCGCCCCATTTTGGGCGCTGGCCAACATGCCACCTCGGCTCCTTCAGAAGCCTGCACGACATCAGGCCAAACACCGATGGACATGAGCAGAGATGCTTGAGGGTCTACAGGAACAGAACATTAATGGCCTACTCGAGTCTCTTACAGAGCCTTGGCAGAATACAGCATCTCTAGGTAGTCCGTACCTCAACAACCCATCACAACGAGCCAACACATCTTCTCGCTACACAAACCCAATCGCTTGAATAACTCTCCGCCACCTGCACCCCGTTTCAGCTTCTACATCACAAAGCGCTACACCGAACCTTCATAGATTCCGTAGTTGGTCCTGCAAGCCCACAAACGCATAATTCACCCAAGCGCATGCAGGATCACCAGAAAGTACTATTCCTGGCCTCCGCGCATCTTGCGCCTCGATGCTAGTAAGGTAACAATAAGCTATTATAAAGATCGAGATGTGCGACTCTGCGAGTGCCCGATTCCATGTGACTCCCTTTTCGAGCCTGGACCTTAGGCTAGCGCCGTTGTTGCCTTGCGCTACCTGTGGTGGTAACAGCATTCTTTTCTGTCATATTGTTGCACCTCCCGCTGGTAAAATCTTCTGGGTGTATCTTCTCCTACTTCGCTGCGCACCAAAATCAGCTTACTCCAGCTCATCATCACCAAGCCGTCCCGACCACACCCCAATCCCTCCAAAAAGCCTCAACACCAACGATCGACCCCATCTCTGGCCCGACCATGCTCGCCACCCTCGCCACGCGCTTCATCCAACTCCTCTTCGGCGCCTGCGTCCTCGGTCTCTCCATCGCAGCAGTGAAATGGCAAGTATTCGGCTCACCACCGGCCACAAGCGAATACAACGCCTTCGCCGGCGCATGCGGCCTGCTCGTCTCCCTCATCGGCATCGCAGCAGTCTTCATCGATGCCATACCCGCCCTCATCATGGCCGGGATTGATGCGCTCGCATCTATTTTCTTCCTTGCTGGAGGAATAGTAAGTCAAATTCGTGCCCGCAGACGGTAGGAGGGCGCGAGCTGACTTTTTGATTATAGGCTGTTGCTGTGGGGCTCAGTGGTGTGCATTGCGGTATGAGTGGCACCGAGCTCACCAGTGAGAGTAAGGACTTCCTCATCAATGGCGGGAAGTACCATGGAGGGTACGGCATCGGCAGCAAGGGCGAAATCGTCGGGCGTTGTCGGAAAATGGAGGCGGATGCCGCGTTCCTCTTTCTTGGCTTCATTGCCAGTGCTGCTGCTGCTGCGCTGTGCTACATCGGGTCCAGGAGGGGTAGTGGTGGGCTCAAACATTCGGCTGTCTAGATGCTGGTGGAAAGCTGATCGAGTACGAGTGTGACTCTGGACCAATCTTGTTACGTGGTACAGTGGCTTGGTACAGCGCATTCCATCTATTCGGCTATTGGCCTTGTTTGTGAGTGTTTGGCGACAATGACTGCCATGCTAGAGGCGTACCTCGCGTATCTCAGCTTGCGAATGAACGTCGTTAAAAAGTATTTCGGTCAATTCGATCGCCCTACCGCCTCGCGAAAAAGTCATCCTCTTCATCTTCGTCCTCCTCCTCCTCATCCTCCTCTTCAGCCTGAGCTGCATCAGCCTTACTTTCAGCTCCATCCAACATGCTCTTACTATCCGCCCTCTCGCTACTGCCCTTCCTGAGCGCCTCCCTCCTCTCCCTCAACACCCGAACCCTCTCCTCCAAACCCTCCATCTCCTCAAACTCCTCCTCGAGCATCCTCGCCGCGTCCGCCTTATCATCCTCCGCCTCCTCTTCCTCCAACCCCTTCTGCCGACTCTGCTCCTCCCTAGCCTTCGCCGCGACCTCTGCCGCGGTCATCGGCTTAGCGGAGATCGTAGCTTGAGCTGCAGCAGCGATATTCGTGTTTGTCCTTTGGTTCTGCGCATCCATTGCGATTAGCTCGGCCTCGAATGCCGCCATTTCACTCGCGTCAATATCTGCTTCGGGGGGCGCAGGTTTGGTAGCGGCGCCGTGGTCCGGTGACCCGGGCGGTGTGAGGTGGTCTAGCTTGTCGCCATGCTCGAGGGCCTTGGTGCCCATCTGCACTTGCTCGGCGGTGATGAGTCCTTCTCTGGGCACGATATGCCGTGGATTCAGTTCGGCTTCTAACAGGCGCTCGTCATTCGCGACCTCTCGTGCATGCTGCTGTTCCGGCCTCGACTTTTTGCGCTCCGCGGCGACTTTGGGACTATCGATACTGTCTGCTTTCCTCTTCTTGTTGTCTTGTCGTGCTGCTGCTTCTTTATCTCGTCTCGCGCGCTCTTCGCGCAGTAGTGATCGCGCGTCTGCCATTATCGACGTCTTCTGGTGCGATCCGTGCAATCAGCGTGGAACGACTGAGTTGGGCAAATCGTCAAGGTCAGGAATTGCTCCATGACTCTGGACATGTAGGTGCACCTTCATTCTGCAGCATGATACAATTGGAGCATTGGACGGGGACCTATCGATAGCACTACGCCGACTCCCGAGCATAGCTGCAACTCTCATTCAGCCGCAATATACAATATTGCTCGACATTGCTGTAGCCTGTCGAGTGCATATGAACACCCAGTAGCTTTTGTCGGAAGTCTCTGGCGTCTGCATGCAGTCTGCATGACGGCAGAATGCTCCAGCACGACGACTTTTGCGGCAGCTGTGGCTGCATTATTGTAGCCAGGCCACGTCTCCCGGTTGAGTCATCTAGACGGCGGCAGTACTCTGTACATATACATAATAGGGTGATATATGATGGTTGAGAACTGGCAGCGGGAGGCGACAGCCCGTCCCACCTCCATCCACCTCCTCACAACATGGCCACTGTCGCCACCACCGAGACACCTCCGCACAGAGCGTGCGCCCATTGTAGGTCGCAAAAGATCAGGTGTCTCCCCGACGAAGCAAACCCAGATAAATGTCAGAGATGCACCAAGTCGGGCAGGGAATGTGTCTTCACGCCTCCACAGAAGAGGAAGCGGAGGAAGAGGACTGATGCGAGGGTTGCAGAGCTGGAGCGTGAGATGAAGGCTTTGAGATCGATGCTCAGGGGTAAGCATGATGGTGCCAAGACTCCGTCAAAAGGAGAGGTTCAACCACCAGGCCATCCAGATACCCTCATCCATACAGATGATTTTGCCGAATCATCAGTACAGGGGAATTCGTCTGCGAGAGTCTCCATCGAACAGACTGGTCGCCCAGTGACGCAGCCACCGACCGGCCCAAGTCATCACCCGTACAGGACTCCACCATGGCCCAGACGGTCTGCAGATGCGCCTCGAGAAGGTTGCGGAGACGTAGTAGACCGTGGCGTACTGTCTATGGCCACGCCACGGCAATTGTTCGAGATATACAAGAAGGACCTTTTCGCTCATGATCCGATGGTGCCTATTTCCGCTTCCACGACTGCTGACGAGTTCCGTGCTGCGAAGCCCGTACTCTTTCTGGCTATAATTGCTGCAGCAGCCGGCAAAGACGATCCTGATCTCTCTGCGACCCTGGACAAGGAAGTACTTCAGGCTTATGCAACTAGGAGTCTAATATGCAGCGAGAAGTCCCTCGAGATTGTGCAGGCACTGCTGATTAGTTCAGTCTAGTATCACCCACCAAGCAAATTCGGACAGCTGAAATACTCCGAGTATATTCACATGGCTGCAACGATGGCGATGGACATTGGCATCGGCACGAGACCACAGCAGCATCGCAGTCGGTTGGGCAGTGCAAACCGAGGCAGAGAGCCGGCCAAGGGTGCGATGTCCGCGCAGATCCATCCAATTGAGGATACAGGGAATCCTGATCTGAGCATGGCGCCGCGATCCGGAGGCTCGAGCCCAGACACTGGCAGCATAGAGAGCAGACGCACGTTCTTGGCTTGCTACGCTATATGCGCCGGAGTATCACTAAGTCTGCGACGCCCAAATATGCTGCGAGTGAGCAGCTACATACGCGAGTACGTGGAGCATCTAGAGCGCGCGCACGACGCCTTGCCTTCAGATCGGACAGTGGTAGCTTGGGTGAAGCTGATCATGATTGCAGAAGAATGAGATGATGTCTTTGGGTCACGGTACGTAATGGTGGCCGGCGCCACATGTGAGCGGTGGCGCGACCGGATATAGTTGAGAGTGCGCGAGATCCCAGTCCTCTTGCAACACCCGTAATGACAGTGATATGCTACAGACAAAGCTGATAGGTCACATTCATGACACCGCTTCATTTGAAGGGTGCCTGGAGCATGCACCATGGTGGCCGCTCACACACGCGCCTCAAAAGACCTTCAACCCCACGAGATCTGGCGCTAGTTTCTGCACGCCCGCCTCACCACCCACATTACTCACGACAATCTCGTCCTTGCCCTCCCCTCCTTTGAACCCAGGCACGAGTACCCCCAGCGTCGCCGAGTCACCCCATCCCTTCATAGGACTGAACAACTCGCTACTCCGCCCACTCAACGGCACCTCCAACCTCACAGGATCCGCACCGTTGACCGTAACAGTGATGTTGCGCGTGTTCGTGCCCGAAGGGAGTGCAGCCTGGTTATTGATGTACGTGATCTCGACGTACCTGGAGGCAATGCCAGGACTGTTGGCGGCAGGTATCGATATCGTGGCACTGGAGCTCGAGCCGAGATCGACGATTTTGGCGCCGACTGGATCGCAAAGGCCGGCTTCGCAAGGGAGTTGACTGGTGCCGCCTGAGAGTGTGAAGTCCTTGCATGGGTAGAACGTCCCTGCTGGAGGCTTTACCGTGATGGAGCCGATCTTAGCGGCTGGGGAGATGGTGATAGTGTTGTCATTCGCGGCTTTGAGCGTGACGTGTTGCACCTCGGCACCGTCTTTGCCGGGACTCGCCTTGACAGCCTTGTCTGAAGCCGAAGTCGTGATCGTAAATTCAGGAGTGGAAGCCGGGCCGTCGGCATGAATCGCGACGGTGTACTCGGCGCTGTCCGTCAGACCGTAAATGCCAGAGAAGACGACCGAATTCCCCTTGGTACTCCCGAACAGCGCCGCCGAGTACGTGCCCGCTGGCGCCGTGTCCCCCAGCTCCAGCAACAAGGTCCCATGCGCCGCGACCTTCGCGGTATACGAAGTCTTGATATCCTTGACCGGCTTGTCAGCCCAAACATCGAAACCCGTCCCAGCGCTCTGCAGCCCGACATCCGGCAAGTTCAACGTCGCATCCACGTCGTGGTTATTCCAATTGATCAGCGCCGCCACAGTTCTTCCACCGCCCAGCGGACCAGACCACACATCGAGCCCAGCCATCGTATACCGCCTCGACAGATCCGCCGCTTTACCCAACGGGTCCTGGTTAAACCCAATCACATGCTTATTCGACAAAATCGCCAACGAGCTCTTGCTAATTCCCCCCTTACCATCTTTCAGCCTTCCACCAATGAACAAAGGGCTCTTCGCGATCGCCCAGAGCGAGAAATGCGTCTGCTCCTCCGCTTCTGTGAGAATCTCATTCCCTACCTCCAACATATCCAAATCTGGGAAATGTCCCGGTCCGGCGGCGCTGGAGGAGGGCACGAATTGGTTCAAGATCCGCCAGATAGAGGACCAATTGGGTTGGATGTCGTTGGTTATCCTCCAGCTCTGGCTCAAGGCCGGTGCCCATGCCGAAGGGAAATCCACGCCCCATTCGCAGATCGAGAAGAGGATATTGCGGCCTGTGGCAACAAGAGCTTTCTTCATGGTCTCGAACCTGATCTTTGGCGGTTTCGACGGGCCGAAGTCTGTCTCCGGATAACCCTTGTCGGCAGAGGAGAAGCAGTTGTCGTATTTCAAGAGGTCGGCTTCCCAGGCTGCGAAGGTCTCTGCGTCCGTGGTTTCGCGGTCGAGACTTCCTGCTTGGACCGGCGGGCCTGTAGGATGAGTCTGAGAATGAGCTTTGTCCGACCAGGTGCATACACGTGCGGCGACGAGGAGAGCTACTGACCAATCATGCACATTTTCACGCCAGCATCAGAGTAGACTCCAAATCCGAGCCCGAGATCATGGATGAACTTGCCCACCGCCGGCAGGCCGTCAGGGAAGCGATCGGGGTTCCATGTCAATTTGCCTTCGGCGTTGCGATCTGGGAGCGTCCAGCCGCAGTCGGTGGTCACGTAGTGATAACCTTCCGACATTAGTGTCTAGCGTCGCGAGGACCGCAAGCATCAATCATACCGAGGTCTGCCAGGCCCAAATCGACCAAGGCCTGAGCATTGGATTTCATGATCTCCTGGTTGGGCGAGCAGCTGTAGTGGTTGTAGCTGTTCCAGCCCATGAGTGGTGTTTCCGCACCCGCATGCTCAGGTTTCTTGGGCGGCCCATGTTCCTTGGGCGGTTCAGGTTTCTTGTCAGGTCCCGGCGGTTGGGCCTGGACTACTGCTGCAATGCCCAAGAGAGCCAGCACATAGAGACTTGCCTTTGCCATGATTGAGAGCGTCTTCGCGAATCTGCGGCAGGCAGTTGTGACTTGTCACGCAGCTACCTCGGTAGGTCTGCGTCTTATATACCGCGCAAGACAATGTGCTGCGTGGCACATGCCGGTAGACCAAGTAGCTTGGTCGAGGGCGCGGCACCATTTTCAGTCGCCTTTTGAGAATACTCGATCTATTCAGGCACGTCGATTGATTGATGCGGACAGCAGACGCCGGTACGACAGATGGAGCCATAGCATTGTACAAGCGCTAGCTGACCTGCGATTGTCGGGAGTAGGTGTTCTAAGAAGACTGAGATGGCGCTCTAGACAGTATTAGAAGCTGCCTGATCTAGTTTTCCATCGAGATTCGACTCGTTTGATACTGACTTTAGGATTCGAATTATCTTCATTATCTAGACCTAAGTCTATATAATTGAGAATTACTTATAAATAAAAGTAATTAAAAACTTACTAGTATCTACTACTAACTATTATCTATATAATAATAATCTATTCTTTCTTAAGAGATAGTAATCTTAAACTAATACTACTAGATTTCCTTCTAATTATAAAGATCTCTTACTAATTATTATTCTATATAATTACTATTACATATATAAATAGAAATTAAGACTATCTAGCTTAATATAGATATCTTATATTCTAGTAAATAAATTAGAGCTATTAGATTTATCTCTTTTAAAAGCTATATACTAGCTAATAAATAAATTGACCTCTAATATTAGAATATTAGCTTATAATACTAAGCTACAATTATAGTCTACTATCTAAAACTAGCTGTAGATACTAAGTAATAGGAAATACTAATAATATAACAGACGGCTACCTTCTAATAAAGATCTAGATCCGAGTGCCAAGAAACTATCAGATCGGTATCAGACGGATCGATCAGAAACTAGCAGGGATCGCAGCGGCATCTAGATGCGCGATTGAGTGACCTCCGACACCACGACATGACATGGAGAAATTATTCCGAGTCCTTTACAGGGATCTGATTTCTTAGCCAGCGTTTGTTCTAGAGACAGATGCATCAGACGCGATTCACACGGCACCTGGGCAGTCGGAATCCGTGAGGAGTTGATCTTCACCGCCAACGGCGCGTCTTACCTCGATACAGACGATCGGCTTTCGCATCAGCGATCTTGTTTACACCGATGTACTTGATATCTGATATATATGACGAACCAGCCTACGGTCTCTCTGCGACTCGGGAACGTCTGGCAATGAATGCGTGGGCTTGCTTTGAAGTCACAGTCCGCCATTAGTCCTCTGCGCTCCCACATGGAATGATCCATCAACTGTGCATAAGCCGTGAATGTTGCTCCCAACGAATGCAATGCGGCGCCGTTCGGATGCAACCCGTCAAGTTCCGATTATCACGCGCATCATAAAGCATCGTTCGACCACGAAGTCAGCAGACTGACGAGAGCGACAACGACAGCCACCAGTGCGTAGGTCTTTGCTTCAACTGAGTAGCCCGCACTTGTATGAGGCTTCCTTGAGAAGTCAGACAAGGCCAGCACGCCGTTCGATAGCCGGGGTGCCTCGTGCGCCACTGTACCAGCGAGCGTTGTGGTAGTGTCGGCCGCCTCGAGCGGTAGGGTGGTGCTAGGTATTGCACCCGATGGCAGTAGACAGCCGCTAGCGGTCAGGCCGCCTTCAGGAGCATGCATCATAGCCGGAATGCAAGTTGCTGTGATCCGAGTTGTTGACAGTAGGTCCGAGGTCTTGGCGTTCAGCCCGGTCTCCATCTCCTGCCTCTTGACGGTCACGACTTTTATGAGACTGTTGAACGCACGAGGCAGCATATCGACTGCATTCGGCAAAGTCGAGGATGCAAGATCGGCAAGAACTTCGATCATTTCGGTGCGCGCGGTGCGAGGCACTACCTCGACCACATATGACTTGGTTCTAGGCGGTAGTATTGTCTCTGGCACCATCAAGACTTCCTCGGAATTCTCCTTGCCCGCACTACGTGGAGAGATTGGAAGTATCGACGTCGTCGCTTGGTGCTCGATGCATTCCGTACGCTTCATCTCGTCATTGCCGCCTACAATGTCGTACTGGCATGCAACACCAGAGACTCCGCAGAAGCTAACGGAACCGGCCGTGGCGCTATCCTGCGATCCAGCTTCACGCTTAGTGATACCGTCAGCCTCAAAGTGCTTGCTGCAATCCATGCCAGGCACGGAGCAGAAGCCAACAGAGCCTCCAGCCTGGGGCTCGGCATCACGCTTCGAGGCGTTGCTTGTTGCTTGATCGCAGTCCATGCCGGGCACGGAGCAGAAGGAGGTCGAGCCGCCAGCGATACCGCCTGATTGTGCCTCGGCCTCACGCGCAGCGTTCGCATTGGACGATGTTGACGCATCGTTGCAGTACGGCAGCGGGTCAGGAGCTGGTACAGGGCCTGGCGGTATTGAACGGCACTCTGCTGGAGACTCCCCAGGCGTGCGAGTCTCCAACAAGTCATGATTTGATCCAGGCTCGTTCGTGAGAGACTGAGCTGCGTTCGAGTTCGCTCTCGCACGTGCTGCAAGGGTTCCAGTCGTAAAAGTTGACATTGTCGAAGCCGGAGGCGGAGAGTTTGTTGCCACCGGTGAGCTGGTGACTAAAAGTGACAACGATGGGGTACTGGATTGACCCATCTCAGGTAATGGCATAGTCGAGACGGGGCTGGTGCTGACGGCGGGCAAGATAGACGACTTCGAGGTGGTCATAGTCGGCACAGTTACTGCCGGTGAGGTGTAGACGTTCAGCCAATTGATCTGCCAATACGCATCAACGTAAGCCTGAGGATTATTCGCCACGAATTCGTTGCACGAGGTCCAGCCCTGACAACATATTAGCTGCGATCATTGATGGGTCAGTAAATCATGTAGCTTACATTGGAGGGATCCAAGAGCGGACAGCTGTCTTGAGCGAAAGTGTTACCAGCATACGAACCGCAGAACGTGGTATCAAAAACGATGCTGTGGTTAAAGAATCGAGCATCGAAGTCACAGTCGCCCTGGAAATTGGCCACTGGTGGACCCCAAATAGTTGGGTCCGGCACCGCTGCATCGCGCGACTCGAGGTCGGAAGGTACAGCTTCAGTGGGCCAGTACCAGATCTTGATGCCACTTGAAGTCCATTCCATTGCGTAGAAGCCACCCTTATTAGTGTTGAAGTCGTTGCCTTCTATGGCGGCGTCGACAGCACTGACAGAGCAGCCTCCATTGGGAGCACTGATCTGAGACTTATCAGCTACTGGTCCATGATATGCAGTCGACAATGGCTTACCGAGCAGTTGTTCGTCAGTAGAGTACCGGTCTGACCGGAGCCGGCGACGGTGCACTCGTCGCTGGCGCTAGTGTGGAGGGACATCTGATTGAGAGCACCGGTGTTCGCATACTCAATGATGTCGATCTCGCCTAAAGCAAGGTCAGTCTCTTACAAACGGCAGATAGGGGTGAAGAGCCTTACCACTGTTCGGCCAAGTACTATCAGATTCCGGCGCAGTGCCCAAAGTCCAGAACGCAGGCCAAACACCGCACTGATTCGGCGGCATATGCGCAAGGTTCAGCACGAAGAGACCATGGGTCCAAGCTCGATCGCTAGTAAGACGAACACTGTAGCGACCGAACGCTGCGCTCGTGTTGAACAGTTCAGTGTTGTCGACGCCCCAAGCCGCCTGAGTATCGGAGGTCGCGAGCATTCCCGTCTGGTTGGCGAACGTGCGGTTGACATACTGGACGAAGCCAAGCGTCGGGTCTGGGTCGGTGTAGAAGTCGAAATTGTCGAAGAAGTCGACACCGTAGAATGAGCTGTCAAGGGAGTATTGCGCGCTGGTGAGAGCGGCGAGGACAACGCACAGCAGACGCCGGAGTTGATGCATTTTGAGTCGTGGTATGTGCCACGATCGGACAGGTTGACCCTAAGGGCCTGAGGTGTTATTAAAGTCTTCTGGCCTCCAGCGATGGCGTCAAGAGACTTACCCTGCACTGCCGTACGCTGCCGTTCGCAAATGATTGTCTGTATTCGGTCAAGTCTCAAGGAAGCGAACGTGGGCGATCAAGAGAGAAGAGAGAAGAGAGAAGGAGGTTGATACAGATAGAGAGCTGATGTCAAGTGGCTCGGGCGTTTGACGTCTCGAAGGCGGCAAAGCGCTCTCGAGAGGAAAGAGCGCAACGTGAGATGTGGACCGCGTGAGAGCGTACAGCTTCGGGAAGGAACGACTCACTGACCTTCCCAAACTTCATGATGCAGATCTCGTTCCGTCGACGCAACTCTCTCTCTTGTGCCGATGGTCAAGATGTCCTTCCTGGGTGCCGGGCGACATGTCGAGCTCTCGCGAAGCACTGCAGGAGGCTGCTGTATGCCTTTCTCGTCATCGGCCTTCGCGCGGACGGCAAATTCACAGTCTACCTATCGACGCCACGATCTGCATCGGAAAGCTCTCAAGAGCCGCGTGATCAACGTTCGATGTTTTCAGGTTTCGACCTACCAGTACCTGATATGAACCCAAATCGTAGCTCTCCTCGAGCATTGCCAATACTCCTCGCTAAGCCCAGATCAACAGAGCACAAGTTTGTCCATCCTCAGAGCACTCTCACTCAAGACTCATATGCATCAGACCGTCATTCGTATCCACCATCCCCTGCAACCCCAGCTTCTTGCCCTGTGCCAACAACGCTCCACCATTACTCAACCCATTACTCCCACCACTATTGCTCCTCCCGTTCAGCACACCCTCACCGCCCTTCTTCTCAGGCGGATGTCCCCCGATTCCACCTTCACCCTTCATAGGCGGCGAATGCGTCAGCACAGGCGAATTCTGCGCACTCATGCCCGGAGACACAGCCCTCCGCTTGATGGTCGCAATATCAAAGTCGTCTTCTCGTCGTCGCTTGAACTTCTTGAGCACCACGTCGTCGTTGACGGCGCTGTTCTGGTTTACAGGCATAGCGGCTGTCGCAAACATGGCCTCGCTGGCGTCGCTCGCCGAGCTCCTAGCCCGTGGACGATGGCGCCAGAAAGAGTCAGGGATGCCGTTGCCACCTTGCGGTGCGCCAGGGGCCGGCGAGTCCATATTGACATCGCTCATGGCGCTACTGCCCTGGCGTCCAAAGTTTGGTGGAGGTGTACGCATGGAAGAGTTCATGCGGTTCCAGTAGTCTGTCCCGCTATTACTGCGCGAAGCCTGCGCAGCAAAGTTCATCGTGCCCAGACTTCTGCCCGCACCTGTATGCTCCGCATCGAGGACCTCGTGCCCGAAGTCTTCTTGCGCGCTCTCCGGTACTGCGGGAAGCAAGTTTGGCGATGATGCTGCTGTAGCAGTCCCCGGCCTGGCATTTAGATCGAGGTCTGGCACGGTGCTATCGCGCTCCCTCACTTGTGTCATAGTCTCACTTTCTCTCCGTATCTCTGTGTCCACCGGCGCCGCCTCCTCCATTAGCGCCGCCCGGATCCTCGCGAACCCTTTCGTCTTAGGTAGCAGGTTGCCCCGCCTGGTCACAGGCCTCCTCACCACGCCAGGCGTACTCGGTGCGGTGTTATCCCGACTTGCCTCGTCTCCGCTATCGTTCCCAGAGCTCAGGTGCATTCCATCAGTTCCCAGCGCCAAGCTTTCACGTCTGCTCCTAGCAGCATTCGCAGCCCACGCAAAATATCCTTGGGCTGGACCGTTCGTGCCAGCGCCTTCAATCGAGCGCAGGGGCGGAGGAGAGGTAGTCCGAGGCGAGGCCATACTGCTGTATCCGCTATTGCTTGCCGAGCTCGAGCTTTTTCTGCTCTTCCTGCCCGTCTTGTGCACCTTATTCCTGCGCATAGTCTTCATCAAACTCGTCTGCGCAGGGCTGAAAGCAGCGCCAGTACCCCACTGCCCTCCACCAGGTGTTTGCGGCCCGCATCCAGAGATCGCAAAAGGAGTGGCCACACTTGGGTTTTGTAGTTTGTGTACCTGTGGCGTGGTGTATACGGGATCTTCTTGATCATCACCACACATGCTTGCATCCTCGTCACTGTCGCTGCTCTCACTATCGCTGCCTATCATGTTCACCGAGCCCACAGAACTGCTCACTGTGCTCCGTTCTGGCGCCAGAGAGGCCCACCCGCCCATGGCCACATTTGTGTTCGGCGAGTCCAGCATCATGCTACTCATGCTGCCTTTCCGCGGCGGAATTGCCATGCCCTTCTGCATGACCGGCGACGAAGGAGGCTCACTGTCCGCAATCGTCGTATGATGCAGCGTCGAGCTCGCTCGCGAAAAGTCGAGACCTCTCGAATGTCGCGGAAGCGATGTCGCGGGTGAAGCGCTCAAATTCTGACTCTGCATGTAAATCTCCCGTTCATCGAGCTTGGGAGAAAGTGGTGCTGGTCGCGACGTCTGCCATTGAACATTCACATGTTGTTCCGCCGGGCCCGCGTGGGGAGATGGCGGTGGCATGTGCAGCGACAACCCACGAGAGAGGAGCTCTGGCCGTCGTGGAGGCTTGGGCTGGCTAGGAGTGCTGGGCACAGCATGGTCGTCTTTGCTTTCGCCTCGTAGCTGCTCTCGAAAGGTGGGAGAGGGCTGCAAGCTCGGCGCGGGCGGGGGATCGGACTGCGATCGTGTCTTGGGTGATCTCGATGGCGTCGTGGAGGATAGAAGGGGAGCACTGGGGTCTACATTGCTTTCTGCCATGGTTCGTCGTTGTAGAAAGCGCTATCGTGGGTACTAGCGGACCACGGCGGCTCAAGGATTATATATTTGATGGTTCTCTTGGATCTGATTGTGTGTTGGATATCGATATGTGGATCGGGTCGACTGTCTTGAAGCACGTCGAGACATGTTGCAACGACTCACACAATGTGCTGTCGTACTTGCACGATCTCAATGCGCATGCAAGTGAGTTTCAGTAGCGAGCGCTGTATGATGCACCAAGGCACAAGGGAGCTGGTCCCCGCCCGCTGCACAAAGCATCTCAGCAACTCCAGACGACCTTTTTATCAGAATACATATGACGATGGCTCCCTATACATGTACGAGCTCAGGCGTCATTCGCAAGGACCGCCTCCTTCCAATGCTGAGTATGGACATGAATAATCAGCACGCACGATCTTGGCATGTGCTGCCACCAAAATATGTGCAGGATCCATATCTGATCTAATGCGCAAAAGACTCTCACGTCGCGGACTCCACCTGATCCGCCCAAGACTTGCCGCCTGTATCAGCGTTCTCCAAACTCCTGTCCGGCTTCGCAGGCAGCGCCGGGAAGTCCTCTTGCCTTGGTACCCTTTCCCTCTCCCCACCTCTTGCACCGCCACGCTCTCTCTCACCACCACCTCTCCGCTCGTGATACAAATACTCCCTCCCATCACTGTAGTCAGCCCTATCCCTCCCAAACCCTTTCCCGTCAAATCTGCCCCCTCGCTCAAAATCATCATTACTCTTCTCCATATCCCACTCCCTGCCTCCGACAGCCTTGAGTTTACGTTGCCGATTCTTCTCCCGCTCGCCCATCATCTGCTGTCGGTCTCGACGTTCCTCGCGCTGCCTCTTCTCGGCTTGTATCTTGGCTTGTGTTTCGCGCTTCGCAAAGGAATCGGCGTCTGCTTGTGCTCGGGCATGTGCGGCATTGAGTTCTGCGTTCTTGATCTGGATCTGCGCCATCTTCTCTGCCAGCTCTTCCTCGGTCAATTTGGGCTTTTTGACGCCTCCGGTCGCGTGCCTGTCGCCCCGCACAGGCACGACCGTGTCCTTCTTTGGCCCAGTGGGCGCGTTCTGTGGGGCAGCCCCTTCGGCAGCCATGGGCTGTGCTGCATCTTCTCGTGCTGCCGGTAGCGTCGGTGGTCCGCTCTCGAACTCCTGCTGTTGATTTCCATCTCTGCCTCGCCCTCTACCACGTGGGCGACTTCCCTGGACATCTCCCCTGCCGCGCGGTGACGGTTGAGCTATGGGAGGCGGCTGCTCTTCCACTATCGGCTGCGCAACAGGTGTGAAGTCCTCGCTGAAAAGATCGTCGTCCGAGCGTACCCTCATCGACTCATCGACCGGCACCGCATCGTCAAAGAGCTCGTCCTGCGCGGGGCCAGTCTGGCCGAAATAGTTATCATTGGACGATACATCGGCCGGAGGAAGTGCGGGAGATAGGTCGGCGGGCGCGAAGCTGGGAGCGGCAGCAGACAGTGACGCGGTAGGCCTGGGCTC
Organism: Teratosphaeria pseudoeucalypti; assembly: GCA_013403795.1. Lineage (NCBI taxonomy): Eukaryota > Fungi > Ascomycota > Dothideomycetes > Mycosphaerellales > Teratosphaeriaceae > Teratosphaeria > Teratosphaeria pseudoeucalypti. The sequence goes on along the minus strand of JABBMZ010000137.1, from coordinate 13,725 downwards.
GTTGAACTAATGGTTGTCAGGTCTGCTGCCACAGGCAAGTCTCCGACGCAGCTAACCTTCTCCTCTTCCGCCGGCGATTTTTGCTTTGGCGCCCACCGCGAGGCGTACATTTTCAAACCCCCGGCAATCTCGTTGGAGTGTTGTAGCTGTGAAATTCCTGAGCGCAAGAGCGCGGGTACTTAAAGCTGCTAATCCCATGTGCTTCATACCTTATACTAAGATGCCATGACCGGAGGAGCTCTTGCCATGAGACTTGGAGCCGATATGCACGACAGCACATCAAATTACATGTACTTCGTTCGATATCTGCTGTCGCCTGGATGAGCGCGTCTTGTGCTTGCAGGTGATTTTGCATATATCAGGAAGGGTCAGATATAAATCCCTTCACCACCACAAATCAAGCTAGGGTCCCTGCAATATCACCGCTCATCACGATGACTGCCATTGACACATCGATTAGAACACTCTTTCAAGGCATCAGAGATACAAAAACGCTTGTACGCAGGAGTGTCGAGCTGCACACGACATTAATGTCTAAGGGCGCAAAGGGGAACTGGAAGACAGGTAATCATCCATTTGGCAGGAGCGTTAAGTCTGAGAGACCGGCATGGCTTGTGCCAGTCTAGGTTGAGGATCACGTATTTCCACCCTCACAACGTCGCCTACCACCCCTCCACCTCTCTCAATTTCACCCAGACTCCTCCCTTCGGCTTCGAAGTGATACCGCCCTTGATCTCCGGGATATCCGCCTTCCACAGGCTCGGATCCTCAAATTCCGTCTCGAATCGCCCAACCCAAGCCGCGACCAAACAAGCAAACTCCGCCTGCGCGAATCGCTGCCCGATACACGAGCGTGGCCCATGCAGGAATGTCAAAAAGCTGTAATTCGAGTCCGCCGATCCCCTGTGATTCACTCGCCCCTCTGCATCCAACCACCGCTCCGGTTTGAACTCCTTGGCATCCGGACCCCAGAGCTGAGTCGAAGTGTTGATTGCCCAAGGCGCGAGGATTATGGTGGTGTCTTTCGGGACAAATTGGCCGTTGATGCTGGAGTCTTGAGCTGCGACGCGCATGGTGAGGCTCACGGGCGACCATAGGCGGAGCGTCTCCAGGCAGACGGCGTGGAGATAATGGCACTCGTCGAGCTCCGCGGCAGTGACGTCCTTGTTGAGGCCACCTGAGAGCTTGGTGCGGATCTCGTCACGCAGCTTATTCTGTACGTCCGGGTGCTTGCAGAGGAGATACATCACCCAGATCATTGACGTGGCTGTTGTTTCATGACCAGCGGCGAGGAAGGTCATCATCTGGTTCACCAAGTCTTCATCGCTGAAGTGCCCGGACTCGAGCCTGCGATAATGTTAGCTGCTGCGGCTTCGTATTATATATTAAGCAGACGTACGCTACGGAAATGATGTCAACGTCTGTCCTCTCCTTCTCGGCCATTTCCTTGCGCTTGTGTGCGATGAGCTCTCTACAGGTCTGCTTGATATATCCAGAGCCATGGCTCACGTCGGCGTTCCTCTTCACTGGAATCAGCCTCAAGAACCACATCGGGAAGATTAGTCCGAGTAGCTGCAATATCCGTCCCATTCGGCCGGGGTTGAAAACAGTCTGATACGTCCGATAGAGCCCGTTATCCGGATTTTGAAGAGCGTTGAAGTCCTTGCCCATTCCCGAAACACCAATGATATCCAACGTGGCTCGCGAAGTCCAATGATTGACTTCCACCGCACCAGATGCATGCTCAACCTTCTCGCCATCTGTCGACTCACTCACAGATCTAAGACCTAATTTGCTCGCCTTTTCTAAGCACTCCACCATCTCCCTCGACTTCTTCCAGAAGACCGGCACAAGCTCCTTGATATGCCGATAAGCGAACGCCGGCATCAGGTTCTTCCTCTGAGTCTTATGCTCGTTACCCTCGGCAAGCAAGATCCCAATTCCCAGAATCCTCCCTAGCCCATGTCTGAAATTCGCGGGCTTGATGAACTCGTAGTTCTTCGTCACCAGCACCTCTCCTAAGGCCTTCGGGCTCGCCACCAGCAACCGTTCAGAGCCCCACATACTGTACCGTATCAACCCATCGTTTGGCACGGTCTCCACCCATTCACGCAGAGGCATACCATTCGGGTCCCTCATGATCTTCCTCGTGTGGCCGAGGAAGAACCCGGCACCAGTGGCGGTGGGCACATTGCGGAGAGGTGAGAAGAAGCGAGGGTAGATGATGAACCAGTATGCTTGGTAGAGCAGGACTTGAGCGAAGAAGAGCAGTACGCTTGTCGAGAATAAACCAAAGCTGTATTTTGGCTGATAACGGGATAGCAAGACTGAGGCTGCAGTTGCTGCGCCCAGGAATTGTAGGGCTGGTGCCATCGTCGTTATCAATGGATCGAGGTGTGGCGGATCTTGATTGGATATTGCTGCGTCCTTCCTCTCAGACACGACGAGCCAGATCGATGTAGCTGCCAGCTGCGATACGTTTGACCCGCCGATAGACCATAGACACTTAGTGTATACAAGAGTCATCATGCCATCTTCCCCGTTCCTCCATCCATGACGAGGGCGGCAACGGAGGAATTTAAGATGCCGCCCCGTCCAGATAGAGTTGCGCTACGATCGAGTACCTCACCAATCATCGATGCGAGCGGCCTGGCACAGATCGCATCTCGCCAATATTCCCGGCACAAAGCTACCTCAGGTATTCAAGGACATTCAGCCGCCTGCTTCAACTCATGCTAGGCAATGTAGACGCAAATCGGTGATATTCAGATGTAGGTGGTATCAGGTGCAGAATAGCCCAGAAGCAGGGAACTACATGCTTGAATAGTATGATAAAGGCATGCAACATGTTATCGTTCAGCAGAGACCTCTGCAAAAAGCAAGCAAGGGTCGCGGTACTAGCAACTCCACGCATAGCGCCTGACTTTTCGCCTGTAACGCCACAATCCTTCTTGCCGGTGCTTGCTTAATATCCTGCACCACCCAACATCCCAACCCAAACGTACTAAGTCCATGGATTGGCTGACATAAGAGACACTCGAGACCTAATTCAGACCTTGGCCTCGTTCGCATCCGCCTCCCATCTCATCGTCTCATGATCGCATCAAGCTCCTCCACCAGGCCACCTCAATGATAGCCATTCCTCTGCTGCACGCCCCCACCCTCCGTGAAATACGGATGCGACACGCTCTGCTTCGCACTGATTCTGCCGGCCGGGTCATACTGCAGCAGACTCTCCAACAAATCCAACCCCTGGTCTCCCAACATCTCAATACCGTCCCTGCTCACCAACTCCTGCTCCTCCTTCCTCTCCCACTTGGGGAAACTCGACTTGAAATCCGGAAAACTCGTGACGCCGGGCCAGTCATTCTCGGTCGGCGTGCCCAGGATTCGGAAGATCTTAAAGATCTCGTCGATTTCGCTGTCGCCGGGGAATAAGGGTTTGCGGGTAGCCATCTCGGCGAAGATACAGCCGACGCTCCACATGTCGACGCCGGTGCTGTATTGGCGGCCGCCGAGCAGGATCTCGGGAGCGCGGTACCAGAGGGTGACGACTTCATGGGTGTAGGTGCGTAGGGGGACGCCGAAGGCGCGGGCGAGACCAAAGTCGGCGAGCTTGAGGTTGCCTTCTTTGTCGATGAGCAGGTTTTGCGGTTTCAGGTCGCGGTGGAGGATGCGGTGGGCGTGGCAGTAGCGGGTGCCTTGAAGGAGTTGGAAAGTGAATTTGCGGACCTGATCAGGATGGTGTTAGTAATATGTCACCATCTCGTCCTCAAGAGAGACCGTACCATCTCCTTGCCCAAGCCCATATGTCCCTTTCGGCCATCCATGACGCCTTCCGGCAACGGCTTCCCCCGACCGCCCTGGCTCACGGGCAATGCCTCCATGTACTTCTTCAGATCCAGATCTAGATACTCAAAGACCAAGTACAGCTTGTGGCCATCGGCGTGCACAATGTTGAGCAGGCGCACGATGTTGGGGTCGTTCATCTCTTTCAGCAGCGAGATCTCGCGGATGGCGGTGGACGGCACGCCCTCGTCCTCGGCTTCCAGACGGATCTTCTTGAGAGCGACGATGCGGTGGTCGGGGGTGGTCAGGTCACGGGCTTTGTAGACGACACCGTACGTGCCTGTCGAATCACGGTTATCAGTCAATGTTGGGCGAATGATGTGGGAGGATATTGGTTGATGGATTGACGCACCCTCGCCAATCTTCTCCATTTTCTGGTAATTCTCCATGGCGGCGGGGTTGTGGGAGGAGAAGGGCAGGGCGGAGCGGTGTGGGACAGCGAGTGGCGCGAAGGATGCTATTCTGTCGACGTCCCGCTGGTGGCCCGCCGCGTTGGCTGTTGGCTCTGCACCTGAGTGAGGTTGCTCCTCTTGCCGTGAGATGAGGTCAGTACCGTGGTGGAACGCTGAGTGGCTTCAATGTCTCATGGGTGCAAGTGCAAGAGCAATTGCAGTTGCCGTGTCGGGGTGTGTATGTGTGGGTGTCGGTCGGTCGGTCGGTCGCAGCTGCAGCATGTGTCCGGTGGTGGTGCTTGCTGCATCAACAAACACGCTTGTCGGCACCACCGGGCGCGCCGCGTCTCGAACCGAACTGTGGGGGCCTGTGCACGCACGCAGCACGTGAAGCGCATCTAACGACGTCACGCGGTTCTTTGACACGCGACATATCACTACTCCCGATGCTTACATGTATTTCGGCTTGGAGGAGATCATCCTGGAGCCCACCAGCGAAATAGGCTGATCCGGAATATCTTGGCATGTCTGGATCGTTCCTTTGTCGACCCTCGGATCTGCCTTGATCATGTGAGACCGCGACACCGACGTGATACCCTTATCCTGCCACGTCAAGCACCCCGGCTTCTTTGCGTAGGTATCATGGCGCCAAGCAGAGGACGGGCGAGAGGCGGAGCGGTGGTCAATCGCGCGTCCAGGCAGTCGACTCGCTCGACACTTAAAGCCAAAGACGCCACCAGCGATGTCTACCAAGATATGCTGAGCGAGGCTGCCGTGGTCGACCCCGAGCCAACTTCCGATCGCCCGTTGAAACGAAGACGTCTGGTCAGAGAAGTCAGTATTCCATCTGCCACCCCGTCCAGGGCCGAGCAGCCACCGGCACACATCGATACAGGCAATGAGGCGTCCGAGGCAGCAGCAGGTCTGCAAACAGCCCAGCTGTCATCGGACGACGAGGATGAGAGCGACTTTAGCTTTGAGGATGTAGATCTCGGCGGATCGTCAAATGGCATAGGGCTCGACGATGCAGAGATTGGTGACATCTCGATCCCGATTGATCAGAACGTAACGCCAAAGCGGAAGACACCAACTAAGCGAAAGCCCGCCACCTCTGTTGAAAAGGCCCGTCGACTGCTTGTCCACAAAGCGCATATCTTGTGTCTGCTGAGTCATTGCATATACGTCAATAGCTGGATCAACGCTGTCGCCTCTGATGATTCCATTGCCCCGAAGCTGGCTGGCAATGCCAAGAAATCCTTCACCGTCCGTCAAGGTGCCGGACAGTTTGAGCAGAACAAGACTTTCATGAAAGGTTTGAAAAATGCTGTCGAAGATTTCTCCACCAGATATACCGTCACCTCGTCAGGCATGCGAAGATCGCAATGGGATGCTGGGCCTGATGACAAAGTCGACATTGAGCCCCTAGATAAAGCCGAGTTCTTCAGAGCTGCAAGGAAGATGCAGGGTAGCCAAGATACTGGCAATCAGCTCTTCTGCGCTAAGCTACGATCGATTGGTGTAGAGGCGAGGATGGTGTGTTCGTTGCAGCCCTTGCCGTTTGCAAGCGTGGCCACCAAGGGTGCCACGCCTCAAAAGGTCGTCAAACGTACCGTCTACGCCGTCGCCTCGGATATAGATCCAAACAAGGGCGAAGTCGGTGCTCACGACTCCGCAATGACTACTTCAAGGACTATTGGCAGAGTACCTTCCGCCCGTCGTAGGCTTGGCCAGCCGTCCTTCTCTCCTGCAACTGTTGCAACAATATCCCCGCCAAAGCCGGAAAGCGAAGTACGTAAACTGTCATACCCAGTCTTCTGGGTTGAAGCCTTTGACGACTCACACCAAAAATGGATCCCTGTCGACCCGACGGTCACACGCACAATGAACAAAGCGCTTGGCCTCGAACCACCCGGCTCCTACGAGCACAACCAGCTCTCCTATGCAATCGCCTTCGAAGCCAACTGCGTCGCCAAAGACGTCACGCGCCGCTACGCAAGGGCCTACAATGCCAAAACCCGCCGGCAACGAGTCGAGAGAACTGGCGATTCTGGCCATGCCTGGTGGGAGAAGACCATGCGCTTTTTCCGCCGACGGGGCGGACACTCAGATCGGGATCAAGTTGAAGATGCCGAATTGGCGCAAAAGGAGGCAAAGGAGGGCATGCCTGCCAACGTGCAGGACTTCAAGGATCACCCAGTCTATGCTTTGGAGCGGCATCTGAAAAGGCATGAAGTGATTCATCCGAGACGAGAGGTCGGCAAGGCAAATGCAGGTACTGCGAAGAATCCGAGAATGGAGGCTGTATTTCGGAGAAAAGATGTACTGGTCTGCAAGTCTGCGGACAAGTGGTATAGGAGTGGGAGGGTTGTGAAGGAGGGTGAACAGCCGCGCCAACATTTGAGTCCTGTTGCGAGACAACGGCGACGCACGCCGATCGATGAGGAGGACGAAACTGCAGAGACGCAGCGAAGAACGGCATTGTACTCGCTCGACCAAACAGAAGTCTACGTTCCACCACCAGTCTCGGCATCAGGAAAGATCTCACGAAATGCTTTTGGAAATCTCGACATCTACGTCCCTTCCATGGTGCCCGTAGGGGGCGTACACATCCGTCACCCTCTCACGACGCAAGCTGCACAGATCTTGAAGATCGACTCTGCCGATGCCGTTGTGGGCTTCTCGTTCAAAGGGCGCCAGGGCACCGCAGTCATCGAAGGTGCTGTCGTCGCGGAGCGGTTCGCTGCGGCTGTCAGGGCTGTGATTGAGGGGCTGGAGTGGGAAGCAGAGGAAGAAAGGGGACTGCAGAGGAGTCTCGTGGCATTGAAATTATGGAAGAGATTCCTTACTGGTTTGAAGGTGAAGGAAAGAGTTGCGGCTTACGGGCCGAGTAATAAGCAGGATGGAAAAGGTGATCTCGAGGAGCAGGAGTTTGTCGAGGATCCCACTGGATTGCTCCTTGGAAGCAGTGATGGTGGTGAGGAGACGGAGGAGGGCTGGCCCAGTGCGGGGAAGCATGGTGTTGAAGACCTGCTGGAGATGCTTGATGAAGCTAAGAAGGCGAGGAAGAGAGCTGCGGGTGCTGTGAAGGTGAAAAGAAAGAGGTTTGATAGTGATGACGAGGATGAAGACCCGGGTACTGCTCAAACACACGATGATGGAGAAGTTGGAGACGGTGGCTTCATGGCTGAAGATGCAGAGAATTCTGTGCCTACTGTTTCTCTTGGGAGCGGCGGGTTTGTGATTGAGGATTATGGCGGAGGTGGAGGTTTCATCGCTGAGGACGATGAGCCTGGCGGTGAGGGAGGGGGCTTTGTTGTTGATGGAGAGGATGGCGGTGGTGGTGGATTCGTGGTCGATGATGTCGCCGAGTCCAATAAGGCTGACGAGGAGCCCGGCGGCTTCATTCCCGATTGGAAGGATGGTGTCGATGCACCCGAAGGCGTTGGCTCCATGCCGGATGCAATCGATGCTGGACATCATGCGGATGACGAAGGCGATGGTGGCGGCTTCATATCAAATGAGCCCAATCAACAGGACGTATCGGCAGAGGCGCGGGCCGTCGACGATCCCTTCCATACAGGAACCGCGGCTGTCACTGATGTTGGCGGTGACGAAGTCGTGATGCACGGCGCCCGGCCCACCGATAAGTCCCCAGATCCTACTACACTATCCACTTCTCCGGAGCCCACTACCGTAACGATCCAGAACGATGTTGCCGCGTCAGATATGCTCGGGAGTATTGAGATGAAGGACGGTGGCAAGGCAGTACTTGAAGGAGAGGATGATAAAGAGGGCGCTGGTAGAGATGAGGATGAAGATGATGATGGCTCCTTGTTAAGCCACGATCCGGAGGATGACGACGCGGAGCCGGATTGGTTGGAGAGTGATCGAGACGATGACTAGTGGTATCAAAATTACATCTGAGTCATTCAATCTTGGCAATCGGGTTCCTGGGCTCCATCTTAATGGGGCTACGAGACAGATGGTGATGGCTGCACGGCAGGGATGTTTTATGATGATCATTTACTTAAATGATGAATCATGATTATACATTTATCTATCAATTACCTAATTTGGCTTATGATACGGGAGCATCCGGGGACCCTTTGATTTTATGCATTATCATGCCTTTGGCACTGAGACGCGTTCTTATACGCGCTCTGTCTAACAACACCTAAATGGTATAACACGTCTTATTAGTAGATCAAATAATCTTCCTAGCCAAGGTTCTTACCTTACACGCTTCTACCTCGTCGTCACGAACACGAGAAAACCCCCGACCGGTACATATAATAACGCTCACCCCCATCTAGTAGTATCCATGGATGCTCCATAGCAGGATGTATTTATAGTTCGCGTGAGCTCCACGACGACTTCCTCTTTCGGACGCGTCGCGACCGAGACAGAAGCTAAGATTGATCTTCTCTCCAGCTCTGCAGCATGTCCAGTAGTGGTCGAACAGATGGCGAGATCCAGACAATATAGGTGGGTGGGCTCCCCAAGAGATCGTTATAAGTAGGATTCTACTTCGACCACATTGGTGTGATGCATCGTTACCCCGTTCGTACGGAAGATCGCCTGGACAGCCGCACGCCGGCCCCAATCTACAATCTACGCACCTGGAATAGAGTATCCTGAGGAGCCAACATATTATGATTATTCCCTCGAAACCCTATCTTCCTCCCCTCATCAGTCTCAACCAAACGTCTCCATCCCATCAGCCATGGCGCCAGCATCTCCGAACGGCCTGAAGGTCATCATCCTGGGCGGTGGCATCTCCGGACTCACCACCGCGCTGGCCCTGACCAAGTTCGCACCCCACGGACAAGTCCCCCGCATCGACATCTACGAGATCAGGCCCGAGCTGGCCACCATCGGTGGTGCCGTGAACTTGACCCCCAATGCCTTGCGCATGCTGGACTACCTGGGGGCGCTCGAGATCATCCGCGCCCGAGACTACGGCAAGACGATCGACTACCTCGAAGTGTTCGATGTCTACTCGGGCAAGCTCGCAGAGTCGGATTTCAGGGGTCCTGAGGGCAAGGGCATCGGCAGTCCACCGTACAAGGCGCTCCGGATCACCCGTGGTGATGCCCTGAAGGGCGTCATTGCTGCCGTGGAGAAGCACGAGAACATCAGGATCACTTGCGGCAAGAGGACGGTCAAGATTGACGAGACACAGAAGGACGTCACCATCCACTTCGAAGATGGTGGCTCGGCTTCCGGTGACCTGCTCATGGGCTGCGACGGCATCCATTCCGTCACCCGTCTGAAGCACGTGGAGCCCGAGCGCAAGGCCGTCTACTCGGGTGTCTCGAACGCCTTCGGCTTCGCACCGATCGACAAGGACTTCAAGGTCCACTTCGAGTGCACCGCGATCAACTTCGCCCGTCGCGGCATGCTGCTCACATCCTACCACAACTCACAGGCCGACTCCGTGTACGTCGGTGCGTTGATGCAGGTCGAGGATGTGGGGTCGAGGGACGGCTGGAAGTCAGTTGGCGCGGACGCCGAGAAGACTCGGAAGCAGCTGTTGGACCGATTCGGCGATGCCAAGATCCCGTGTGTCGTGCCTCTGATCGAGAAGGCGCGGGACTTCTATCTGTGGCCCGTGTTCACCCTGTCCAAGGAGGGCAAGTGGTCCACCGACCGCGTGATGCTGCTCGGTGACGCTGCGGTAAGTGCCCACGAATCGCTCCCGCTGTGAGCCATCTGCTGACCGTCTCCCCAGCACGCCATGCCGCCCCAGGGCGAATCCACCGGGATCGTCTTCGAGGACACCGTCCTCTTCTCCCGCTGCCTGACGAAATGGATCGAGAAGGGCAAGCCCAACACTCTGCGCGAACCCTTCGCGGCGTACGAGGCCCTCAGGAAGAAGCGGATCGCCGACGCCTTTGAAGAGTCGAAGAACGTGGTCAGCACTGTCTCGGACGCGGGCTGGCTGGGACATACCATCAAGACGTACATCGTCCCGTGGTACCTCTGGTTCTCCCGATCTGGTCGTGAGAAGCACTTTTTGGAGGACGTCACCACCGTCGATCTCGGATACGATTGAGTGGGCTTGTTTGTGCCAGCGGGTTGGCTAGCGGTTTGCAGCAGCATTGGTTGGGGGCGTAATGGATCTTGATCTAGGAGCACGTAGACGTATTATTAGATTCGACAGAAAGACTGAATTCAGATCACCCTCTTGACGACCCTGGAGCATCAGCAGTAGATGACCTACACGTTTCGTCTCCTTCGAAAACCATGCAACATGCCACACGCACGCTAAGAGCAACCTGCAAAGACACAGTAGGCACAGCTGAATATCGAATGGCACGAGGCCGCAGCGTCAGCATCGACACACCCAGCTGCAGAAATGAATGAGATGGTGACATTCAAAAGACCCCGACATCATCTGACACGGATCGACATGACGGGTCTTCGTAACAACAAGAAGACATGAAAAGCGTCGTTTGCTCTCTCTCTCTCTCTCTCTCTCTCTCCCCCTCTCTACCTCCGCAAGAGCCGTGCTGTGCTGTACAAGGTTCGGCCCCCCCTCCATCTCTCTCTGTGCGTGATCTTTTGAATGCTGTAGAACTACGACGACCGCCATGAATTATGCTCTCCCCCCTCCCCCCTCCCCAACATCCACGCAAGCGCCTAACCAAGCCTGTCAACATCCCTCGATGCGTCCCAAAACCTCCGGTCGAAAGCAAGATGAGGCGCGTGCCCGAAACGAGCCGAACAGAGGTTGGGCATCCCCACCCCCCATTCCCGATCCTCACGAACGGAACATCTTCGCGGCGCTGGTGCTGCAGTTGCTCGGGGTGAAGACGCCCAGGTCGACCAGCCAGGCGCCGCTGTTGAACTCGGAGTAGACGGTGTTGATGAGCCAGGGCTGGGGGCTCGACGCGTCCGCCTTGGTGGTCTCGAGGATGATGATGCCGGTGACGATCTCGGGGGACATGGTGGAGCGCCAGCGCAGGAAGACGTTGTCGCAGTTGTACCAGAGGTTGAGCTGCTCGAAGGGGATCGCGGGCTGCGCGCCCTGGCCGGCCTCGAAGGCGGCGCGGGAGGCGAAGGTGGTGGCGCCGAGCTGCGATGGATGTTGTCAGTTTTTTCCCCCCCCCCGTCTCGCGGGAGATCTTCGAGGGGGTATTGGGCGGGGACGTACCGGGGAGGGTCCCGTGCAGCCGGAGTCGATCAACGTCGTGACGGAGTCGGAGGTGTCGGTGAAGTCGGCCGTCAAGGTCTGGTTGGCGAGCGAGTCGGAGTAGGAGGCGATGAGGTCCTTGAAGTTGGTGGCGACCTGCTGGGCCTCGTCGGCGCTCATGCAGGAGCCGTCACGCTCGGCGAGCACCTTGCCGCTGCTGAACACGGGCCCCGGCCTGGCGCTGACGAGGGCGCAGAGCGACGCAGTCGCGGCGAGGATGAAGGAGCGCATGGTGGATTGTGATTCGGGTTTGATTGTTGTCGAGGCACGATGGATGGCGGATGGGGATGGGGAATATATTAGTCGATGGTCGGAGAAGCTGGGTTTTAAGATTGGTTGAACGAGTGACTGGTCGCTGCCGCGAAATATAATACCGACCGATGACTTGGGACGGATGTGTTGAGGACGTGCGCACGAGCGAGCAACAAGAGCGAAAGAGAGGTCGGATGGACAGGGCCCGGGTGAGTCTTTAAAGCAGGAAAACGCAGATCCGCCGTGCCATGCCTCTCCTGAAACTAGCATGATCAGCCCATCGGACGGGTCCTGTGCGCCATAGAGATGTCCTGGGCCCGGGTAGGGGGGATATTTGCTGACGGATCGGGGGTTCCCGGAGAGATGTGGTTGAGAGTGGAGGGTCCCTACTCGCGGAGTCGTCGTGGGCATGATGAGGGCGTTGCTAGGAGGTAATAAGGTACGTGAGATGCAATTTCACGTGGAGCGCCACAGCTATAACGTTCTCTAACTCCAAACTCTATCTTGATCTTCTCGAGGCGGGCATGTCTGCTTCATCCAGGCGCTTGCACTCGCGGCTCGCTACCGCTTGCTGGATAGCGAGATTGGAGATGTGTGGCCGTTGACACTGTATTGTCCATGATGCATCCGCCTTGTGCGTCGATGTGCCCCTCCGTAATACCTTAAGAATGTTGTGAGATGTTTGGTTTCGGCCCCGCGGGAGTGACTTTCCTCCGCAGCCGGCCAGTCGGCGTCGTCTGCTTTCACTCTTGCCGACAGTCCCAGCACGACATGTGTCTCCTCCGTCGTGAAGCACAACAGCGTGGCAGACCACGGTCGACACGTGCGCGGTATCGGCTTCCCAGTGTGATATCCTTGATTAATAGGGTTAGCGCCTACTAAGCAACATATAGTAAAAATCGTCTAATGTATATAGTCCTATAATGAACACGTTCTATAACCTTGGTATTTATATCTAGTAGCTAAGACTATGAGACTAGCACCGATCGATCTCTAAAGGAACGTCCTATTATTACTAATAGTAATATTAAGGTTTTTTAAAAGATACTAAGCCCGACTCCTAATAATAGGCGAGCAGATAGAATATAACCAAGATAGTAATAATTTAGCTTAAGCTATATATAATAGCTTGAACCTTAATTAAGCTACTAGTCTATTAGTAGCTACTACTACTAGCTCTTTATCGAGGGCTGCTAGGAAGCGTCTAGCTAGTAGATATACCTAGTAGGCTAGTCTATCTAAGGGACAAGACAGCCCTATAACTAAATAGCAGATATAGGAGTCTATCTATAATATAAGCTACTTTAATAAGTACTAAATATGTTAAATAGCAGTTATAGAAGGTCTTACTCTAGGAAATTAGCTATTAGTACTACTAATACTAATACTAATATAGATATAAACTACGAACTAAGAAACTATTATTTTAAGATCCTATACTTATAACTAGATAATAGATTTACGTAATAGAAGTAGCTATAAGAGGAATATATTATAAGGTATATCTCGAAAGGTAAATAAACATATTAGGTTAGAGAAGAGAAGAAGGAATCTTCTCTTCTCTCTCCTCTAGAAATACTCCTACTACGGCTAAGCTTATAAGATTTAGTTAGAGTACTCCTAAGTTATAAACTAGTATAACTCTCCCTACTCTAACTTAATATTCCTAGTATGCAACTACTTATTACTTTTTAATACTCCTACTTAGGTATATACTACTACCTATAGTCTCTACTAACTCTAGGCTACTCCTACTAGCTTCTAACCTCTAGTCTAGAGCCTTATAAGCTTCGTCCTTATAGGAGAGGGTAATAAATTAGAGTGTATTTGCATTCTTATATAAGAGTAATCTATATATAAAGGGGGGGTCGTGAATTAGAGGATGTTTATTATTTATATATATTAGTTTACTAGTTTATATAAATACTCTATTTTCATAGGTAGCCCTAGCTTTATATAAAGTCTTCCTCTTACTCCTTCTCGACTAATATAACCTCTCTAATATCTTAATACAGTATCGTAGTAGAATGTCCCGCT
>JABBMZ010000136.1:0-71086 GCA_013403795.1 Teratosphaeria pseudoeucalypti | reverse complement strand
ATATATACGCTAGCGAGAGGTTAAAGTATATCGACGTAGCCTACTATTATTAGAGAGACCTCTATAAGAAGGGCATTATCTCTATTAGCTATATTAAGACCTCTAATATAATTGCTAACAGCCTAACGAAACCGAAACTAGGATTCTAATTTAAGAAGGTAGTAGAGTAGCTTTAGCTAGAGAAGTAATCTTTTCGTTTTGCTTTTCTTTCTATTTCTATAATTATAGCTGCTACTAGAGAGTAGCACTATAATATACTACTAGACTAACCTACTACCTTAGGTAATCTCGTTTGTTACTAGGAACTTACAATTCCCTACTAGAATGCTTATACTACTAGTAGCCTCCTCTAGACCTATAATAAGTACTCTAACTACTACGAGCCCTACAATTAGCACTCTAACTACTACGACGACTAGCCTAAGACGGACCTACGTTAGGCAACTTAGAAACTTCGCTACTAATCCTTTTATTAGGCGTTTTAGCAATCTCCTAGTAAAACTATTACTAACTATAGAACTCTTACTAAGCTCTTACTCTATCTATCTTAGTAATACTATAGAGTAGATTCTTAGGAGGTCTCTATATAATAATAAGAGGGCTTAGATAAGTAAGATATAGACTCTAATAAGGAACACCTAAGTACTACTTAACTCTAGAGGCGCCTAAGCCGATATTAGAAGATAGCCGATATTTAGAAGGTAAGCGCTTAGTAGGAAGTAGAATATTATAGTCGTCTAGAGTAGGGGAAGAAGGGATACTACTCTATACACTTCTAATAGGCTAACTCCTTAGACTCCTACGTAAGAAGATTAGACTTGTACTAGTTATATAGATATCTAGTCTAGAAGGTCGACGACGAGTTAGAAGGGAAATAGTTACTAGGATCTCTTACTTCTATCTTTCCTCCTAGGTCTCTCTAAGTAACTAACGCCTCTAATTAAGAATCCTAGTACTCTAACGCCTCTAACTAGGAACGTTAGAGCTCTAACGTCTCTAACTAAGGCTTATATCCTAGAAAGCTATATTAGGAATAGGGACTAGAGCTTGCCTTAGTAGAGTAGCAGACCTTTTACTTAATAAGGACTCTTCCTTAATTACAGGCGGAATCGAGGCACGCTAGTAGAGCCGGGGGGGGAAGGCCTAGTTAGTAAGGTACCGACGAGTTAGAGCCTTAATTCTCTTACTTGTCTAGTTCAACTTATAGTTAGCTACCTAATCTAGGAGAGTTAAAGGCCTCCTAAGAATACTCTATTCCTACTAGGCGAATTTAGCCTCCTAGAGGTAGACTAAAATCCTATAATAGATAAGGTCACTCTAGATAAATAGCGTCAGCTTAGTCCTAACTAGAATATCCTTATATAGCTATAGAGTCTTATTAAACTATATAGCAAAGAGGTCTCTAGCTTCTTAGTTTATATAAGGCTTAGGGAAGGCCTTATTACAACAATCCGTAAGACTAGTAAGCAACCTATAGTGCTCGCTCTCCTAGTACTTATCTAGAGCTATCTAGTAATAATCTAGACTCCTCTAACGACAATTCTTATCCTTCTAACGCTATAGGCCTAGGTCGGGACTCTAACCTAGGCTTTAATAAGTCGGAGCTTAGGAAGTTAGGTTAATAGGCTAGGAAGTAGGGAGACAAGGCTAGAGGTTATAGCTACCTACCTTAACTTAGGCTAATAGGCTACTCTAAGCTTAGGCTAATAGGCTACTCTAAACTTAGCTTAATAGACTACTCTAACCTATAGTACTACTCTAACCTAAGGGATTCTCGCCTACTACTCTAGTATAGAGCGAGTAATACTTCTTTTAGTTCTTTCTAAAGCAATTAGTATAAGAGCCCTTAAGATAAGGATTTCTAGGGTTAGAGTAATAAAGAGCGTATAGGCCGACGTACTAGCCTCCCGACTTAGTAGTACACCGGACCTAGTTTATAGTCTAAGTAGTACTAGCTATTATAAGGCCCGCCGTAATAGGTATTATACTAGTTAGTATATTTAGGTTATACTCTTATAAACCTAGATTGTTAGGAAATATAATACCCGAATAAGTAACGTAAAAATAGGTTATGTTACCTTTAAATACTAGAGGGACCTAGGAAAACTAACTAGCGTAGTATACCTCGTAGAGGAATCGAATATATACCTAGAGCTAGGTATAACTAAGAGTCGGGTGCCTTATAGCGTTAGAGCTAAAGGCTATAAGCTACCTAAGCTTCTCGTCGAGTAAAGCGTTATCTAATAGAATTAGCGGAATACCTTACTATTATACTATGCTAAGGTATTAGAGAAGTATTAAGGTGTTAGAAAGGTAATAACTAAAGAAGTATATTAAGGAAGAGAGGGAGGATAGACGACTTTATATAGAGTCGGACCTACCTATAAAGACAAGGCATTTATATAAGCTAGACGAACAAACAAACTAGTATATATAAAGAGTAAGCATACTCTAGCTTACGACTTTATTTATATGTTAGAGGCAAACATACTCTGATTTACAATTCTCTATTATAAAGACAAAGAGAAGACAAACATATTCTAATTTATAACCCTCTCTTATAAGGACAAAGGGGCACGTTACCTCTAGAGGACTCTATACTAGGGATTAGAAGCTAGTAGGAGTTGCTTAGAGTTAGTAGGAGCTATAGACGGCATATGCCTAAGTAGGAGTATTAAAAAAAGTAAAGAGTAGTCTTATGCCTTCCTACTTAAGTTAGAATAAGAAGAGTTATACTAGATTATAACTTACTAGTCCTCGAACTAAGGCCCTATAAGCTTAGCCCTAGGAGGAGGAGTATTTAAGGGGGAGAGAGAAGAGACGATTCCTCTTTCTAAAAGAGGGAGAAGTTTTTACTATTTTTTTTATTCGTACAAAAATAGATAATCCTTTCCTAACATAATATATTCCTCCTATAGCTACTTCCGTACGCGTAAATCTATTGCCTAGTAGAGAGAGGATCTTAGTTTAATAGTTAGCTAGTTTATATAAATGCTCTACTTTTATAGGCATCTCTAGCTTCGTATAAAGTCTTCCTCTTACTCTTTCTCTACTAATATAACCTCTCTAATATCTTAATATAGCTTTATAGTAGGGTGTCCTACTAATCCTATTAGATAATACTTTACTTAGTAATAAGCTTACTTAGCTTATAGCCCTTAGGTATATCTTTCTAGTATATTATCCCTCTAATTGTAGCTAACTATTCTCTTAGCTCTAATACTATAAGGCACCTAACTCTTAGTTATATATAGCTCTAGGTATGTATCTAATTTCTTCGCGAGGCGTATAACTCTAGTTGCTTTAACTAAGTCCTACTCTCCTTTAAAGGTAACACGACCTAATCCTATATTACTTATTAAAGTATAACCTTCTCTTATAACCTAGGTCTATAGGAATATAACCTAAATACTCTAACTAGTACTATACTAATTACTACTAGCTTTATAATAGCTAGTATTATCTAGAGCGTAAATTATCTTTAGTATATTATAAAGTTAGGGAGGTACTATATAGGTCTATATAGCTAGTACTACTCTAATCCTAGGAATCCTTACCTTAAGAGTTTATATACTAACTATTTTAGGAAGAATTAGAAGAAGTACTACTTATTATACTTTAGTCTAATAGATAAAGATCCTAATCTAGTAGGTTAGAGTACTATAAGTTAGAGTGCCTTTAGCTAGAATAGGTCGACCTAAAATAAGGTAGGTAGCTATAGCCTTTAGCCTCGCCTTCCTACTCCTTAGTATAGTAGCCTATCCCTCTAGACGCTAGCTTATTAGAGTAATACTAGATAGTCGAGCTATAGGCTTAGATAGCTAGGCTAGTAAGCTAAGCTATATATAATATATATATATATATATATTATACGCTTCGCTTTATAACTAAACGAAGGTAGTAATTAGTTTCTAACCTTACTCTATTATTAGAGACTAAGGCTCTATATACTACTATATACCTTTATATTAGCAGCCTATCGCATATATTCTTAATTCTAATTACTCTACTCTAGTTATAGCCTATAGAGTACTTATAATAACTAGTATCCCTCCTCCTAGCTAAGTAGGCTCTACGCCTACTTATATATAGCGCTAACGCGACGTAGAGGCTAGAGGCGACTAGCTTAAAGTAGGGGAGATAGTTAATAAAGAGATAGCTTATCTTAAGTAAGAGTAGGTAGTACTAGATAAGGAGTAACGTCTCTATAACCTCTAAGTAGATATAGCGCGTTATAAGCGCCTATAGATAGTAGGTTTCTAGGCTATAGAGGTAGTAACTATATTATCTACGTAGTTAGCCGACTCGCCTACTATACCTATATATAGCTTAGGTAGCCTACGCCTCGAACTTCTATCGAAGTTTTCTAGTAAGACGCTAAAAAAAGTAAGAACCTTTATCTACTATTTAGAGAAGATGTTTATATTATTAGGCTAGGCCTATAGTAATACGTACGCGTAGATTATATACGCGAGTATATTCCTTAAAGGAGATACCTTAAAGACCTAGTATAATAAGTATAAAGTCTCGAACCTAGCGCTAGACTATATCTAGGAGATATTTTACTAGGAGATAGTAGATATAGTTAAGGATCCTACTAATTATAGGCTTATTATCGCCTAATAATATAAGAGCGCTAAGTAGGACAAAAAGTAAAGTGCCTTGTCCTTTATTATATACTTAGCTATGCTAGAGGAACAAATAGAACTCTATACGCCTACGTAACGTATATAATACTTACTTATAAAGCTATAGGATACTCTAGGCGAGGCTATTATAGTCTAATATTAAGCGCTAAAGACCTAGAATAAATTAATCCCTCTAGTAACCTAGATTAAGTAAGTAGGAGTAAGAAGCTCGCGTACTATATATAAGTATACTACTAGTAAACCTTATAACTAATAGGACTATAAGAAGCCTAATAAGAGTAATAGTAAGAAGTCTAGAGGAGATTTCTAGAAGCTATTACTATCTCTACCTACTAGGAGTAATAGTAGAGTAGCTAATAAGAATAATAACTATTATAACTATAGTAAACCTAGCTATTAGGCGCGGGATTGTCGTACCTAAAGCGCTAGTTTTACTAAGGCGGCCTTAGAGGCGCTAATAGGCTATTATTATATATAGCGATATAGATAAGTAGCGTTATAGTAGCGTATTATCTATAATACGTATACTTAATACTAGGCGTTTCTATTATTTACTAAAGACCGAATCTTATATATTCGCAGTCGTTACTAGTATAATAGTAGGACTAGAACCTCTTTCTAACGAAGTTAAGAACTTCGCTAATATATTTACTAATAAGAAGAATATAGCGAAGCTTAAGCGTGTTAATAGCGTAGAGTATACTATTATATTATAAGCTAGTAAGAAGCCGCCTTTTCGCTCTCTATATAATCTATTAAGAGTAGAGCTTAAGCTACCTTAGGAATATCTCGATTAGGCCCTTTAGAATAGTTAGATCTAGTATAGTACTAGTAAGGCGGGTGCTTCTATTCTATTTATTCCTAAGAAGAATAGTACTATATAGTTATATATAGATTACTAGAGGCTAAATAAGATCTCGATTAAAGACTAATATACCTTATCTCTTATAGACAAGATACTTACGTAGCTTAGGTAGGTAGTATAGTTCTCTAAGTTAGACCTAAAGGATATATATTATAGGATCCTAATTAATAAGGATAACTACTAGAAGACTATATTTTATACGCGCTATAGCTATTTTAAGTACTTAGTAATACTATTTAGGCTAACTAACGCTCTCGCGACTTTTTAGGCATATATTAACTAAGCCCTTATAGGCCTTATTAATATCTGCTATATAGTATATCTAGATAATATCCTAATCTATAGCGACTTACGCGAAGAGTATACTTAGTACCTATGCCTTATATTAGAGTAGCTACGAAAATACGCCTTCTATACTAGCTAGAAGAAATACGAGTTCTATATCTATTAACTAGAGTTCCTAGGCTTTGTTATTAATAGCTCTAGCGTATCGATAGATAAGAGTAAGCTTAGCGTAGTTAAGGAGTAGCTAGTACCTAAGACCCTTAAGGAAGTTTAGAGTTTTCTAGGCTTCGCTAACTTCTATAGGCGGTTTATTAAGAACTACTTAAGGATAGTAGTACCGCTTACTATAATAACTAAAGAGAAGAGTAGCCTGTTCCTATAGGAAGAGCCTAAGGAAGCTATATTTTATATACTTATAGTAGCTTTTACTACTACTCTAATCCTCGAGTATTACGACTCTAAGCTCCTAATTAAGATAAAGATAGATACTTCTAGGTTCGCCTTAGGTAGTATCTTCTCCTAGCTCTTTATAGGCGAGGATACTACTTATTAGCACTCTATTACCTTCTACTCTTAGAAGCTTACTTTAGTAGAATAGAACTATAAGACCTATAATTAGGAGCTACTAGTAATTATCGAGTACTTTAAGACATAGCGCTACTATCTTAAAGGCGCGCTATAGATAATTCGCGTACTATCTAACTATAATAACCTTTATAGTTTTATAGGCGTAAAGTAGCTAAATAGCTACTAGGCTTAGTAGGCTATATACTTATTAAGGTTCGATTTCGCTATTAAGTATAATAAGGAGACTAATAACCTAGCTAATAGACCTTCTTACTATATAGACTATATACCTACTATATAAGTAGTAAATACGCTCCTTCTAACTCTAAGGAACAAGCTATTATTCTAGGAATAAGAGAGTAGGCAGACTAACAACTCTATTATAGATTATATCTAGGTTACGTACGTATAGTAGGCTAGGAGTATAGAGCTTCTACTCTAGCCTAAGGAGAGTTAACCTATAGTAGCGCTACTAGCCTTTATTTATAAGATAGTAACCTAGGAGGAGACTCTAATAAGTAGTATCTTAGGCAACTTAGAGACCTTACTATATAAGCTATAAGTAGCCTTAGAGCGCTCTAAGAGTACTAGTAAGGACTAGGAATTTAAGTATAGCGTCTAGTATAAAGAGAGTCGCCTTTAGGTCCTAAGTAACAAAGCGTTAAAGGCGTAGCTACTACGCTTATACTATAATAACCTATTAGCTAGCTACTTTAGAAGAGACTATACTCTTACCTTACTAGTAAGAAAGTATTAGTAGCTAGAGATAGTAAAGAAAGTCGATAGCTATATCTAAACCTACTATATATGCTAGATAATAAAAAACAGACGCTATTATAGATATAGTAAGGTATATACTCTACTATTACCTAATAGGCTATAGTAGGAAATTATAATAGACTTTATTATAGACCTGCCTCTAAGTAAGCTCCTTAGCTACATATATAATACTATTCTAGTAATTGTCGATAGGTTCTCTAAAATAGTAATCTTCGTTCTAACTAATAAGATATATACTAGTATAGAGCTAGTAAATATTCTAATACGCGAGGTCGTATACTATTTCGATATATCTAAAGGCGTACTTTTAGATTAGAGTAGCGTTTTTACTAGCTAGTACTAGAGCGACTTTATATATAAGGCGTAGCTAAAGTATAAGCTTAGTATAGCGTTTTACCTATAAATAGATAGCTAAATAGAGTAGGCAAATTAGACTCTAGAATAGTATCTTTAGTATTACTATAATAATAAGTAGAATAACTAGGTAGAGCTATTACTATAGGCTAAGTATATAAGTAATATATATAATAATACTACTACTAGTATATTACCTTTCTAGGTAGTACTAGGTTTCTAACCTTCCCTAATACTAGCGCCTTAGAATAAGTCTACTAAGAGGAGGGTACTAGCTACTATAGAGCGTATATAGTAGCTACGTAATATAACTAAGAAGCTAAAAGAGAATTAGTAATAGATAGTAAACTAGCGAGCGGAATATTATAACGCGTAGTATAAGCGCTAAGTATACTCTATAGGTAATATAGTACTACTATCGACTAAGAACTTATAACTACTAGTATCTAAGAAGAAAATAATAGCCTAGTTTATTAGACCTTTCTAGGTACTCGATATAATTAGTAATTAGGCTTATTACTTAGTACTACCTACCTAGTACTAGATCTATAATATCTTCTACGCCTTACTATTAGAGCTATAGAATAGCTAAGTAAGTAAGGAGCCTACCTATCCTATATCCCTTACTAAAGAGGATAGTAAGTATAAGGTTAAGGCTATTAGAGGTACTAGAGTATATAGTAGTATATACTAGTACCTAGTATAGTAGAAGGAGTAGCTAGAAGACTATAAGGATTTAAAAGACCTAATCGAAGTATACTTAGTATAGGAGAAGAGTAAGAAGAGCTTAGGTAAAGGGAAATAGAAGAAGTAAGCCTAGAAAGAAAACTATATTATAGGCTACCTATACTATAGCCCTAGGTAGGGTATAGGAGCTAAGTATACTTATAGCTAGAGCTACTTATCTTCTAAGAGTGCCTAGAGTAGAGCTACTCTTTATTACCCTTTATCTCCTCTATCTTATTATCCTCCTTAGGACCTAGAAGGCCTATAAGGCTCTTACGCTCCTAGTAAGAGATTAGTATATAACAATTTAGTAAGGAATACTTATAGAATAAGCTTACTTCTATCTTATTATCGAGGTAGGCCTAAAGCCTACTTATAGTAGCATTAGTATAACTAAGGTTAGTAGTAGGTATATAGGCCTTAAAGAACTAGTAGGAAGTTAGTACGTAATAAGTAAGTAATAGGCCTAAAGACTTATAGTACGACTAAGCTCGAAGAGGCTAACTAGAGCCTAGATATTCTATACTATAGTAGTAATAGCTTAGGTATTACTATCTACTTACGTAGCGCTAGTGGTATACTTACTCTTAGCTATAATAGTAGGATAGCGCTAAAAGATAGAGTCGTAGTAATACTATAGCCTCTATAGATAGTTAGTATCTAAAGGTTATATCTATAGTATATAATAAGTAGGTAAAGAATATACCTTAAGTAGCTTATACTAGTTTGTAGTAGTATCTAGGAACGCTTACTAGGCGGCCTTATAGTTAGCCTCTAAGGTATTAGCGTCGCGCCTAATATACTTAGCCTTAGTATAGACGTAGAGTATAATATTATACTCTACTACTATAGCCTAGTTTATTAGAATATAGGTATAGTTATTCTTACTATAGCTATAAGCTTAATTAGTAGTTATACTAAGCTAGAAAAGTATATACTTAGGGTATATAAATATATATACTAGTTATAATACTACTACTACTCTAACTTAAAATATATATTATACTACTTATACTCTAGAGTAGAGTTAGCTACGTATCTTATATATTTAGAGTAGGCGACACTTATACTTAAGGCTAATATATTAGGCGTAATACTTATAGTTATCGATAAGAGGCTTCTTACTATAAGTATAGTAGCTAGAAGGTATATTAGAAGTAGGTAGGGCGCGTATAGGTATACTAGAGGTAGCTAGTAGAGCGCTAGCGGCGCGCTTAGAATCCTTAGGAAGTATTACTAATAATTTAATATAGAAGGAAAAAAGTTAGGAAGGTAGCGTATATAGAGTAGACTTTATACCTACGCGCTATTTCTATTATAGAAGCGTCTTATAGGCGGAAGCTCTCTATTATTATAGGCAACCTATACTAGGACTAATTAGGAGCGTCGAGTATATTTATAATATACGTCGCGTAATAATAATAAAGAAGTTATATTACGTAGATTATAACTAAGATATAATTTATAGTACTACTCTAGTATAGAAGGAGGTTTATAAAAGAGACAAGCTACTTATAGAGTAGGCTATAAAGAGCTAGTACTTACTCTACGTAAGTAGGAAGTAGTCTAAGTATTAAGACAACCCTTATAGAGGAAGGGGGCAAATAATACTAGATAGTTAAGCTATAGGCTTAGATAGCTAGGCTAGTAAGCTAAGCTATATAATATATATATATATATATATATATATATTATATACTTCGCTTTATAACTAAACGAAGGTAGTAATTAGTTTCTAATCTTATTCTATTATTAGAGAATAAGGCTCTATACGCTACTATATACCTTTATATTAATAGCCTATCGTATATATTCTTAGAGGCCTAGGCTTAACTTTAAACTATTAGGCGCTACTTTCTTAATATCTAGCTACTATCTCTCTATAGCTATTAGCTATAGTAAGTAGAGCTAGGTTAGAAGTAGGTTAATTAATTAATTATCGAGGCTACCTATAACTAGTAACTAAAAAGAGTAGGTATAGAGAGTTTTTAAGGAAGTAGAGGAGGCTATAAGTTTTTTTGAGTATTTAGCCCTAAACTATAATTCTTACTATATTTAGACTAAGGATAGATAGGGGCCTAGGTATTAGGTTAGAATAATAGAAGTACGTATAATAGATAGTAAAGTAATATAGAAATAGAATAAATAAAGAAAGGCTATAAAGATAGATTATAGGTACTTAGTAGGATTAAGCGCTTTTAAAGCTTAGTAGGTATATAGTAAGTCTACTAAGATAGGCCTATTAGCTCTAGGTACTAATATTATAATAGACTTAAGAGTATAGTAAGGCTTAAGTAGAATAATATATAGTATAGGCTAACTACTTATAACTATACTAACTAGCTAATATAATAACGCCTAGGTATCTTACTAAGACCTCCTATATAATAAATACTAGCTTGTTACTAATCTATATATAGTCGACTACTTAGGATTTACTAACCGAACTAGTAGGAGACTTATTATTAGACTCTTACTATATAAATACTAATATTATCTAGACGTTATAGCTATAACTACAACTAAAGAATAATCGTAGGGCTTAACTCAAATTAATAACCGGATGCCGCCTAGTAAGCTCCGTCTAAGGGTAATCTTAGAGCGTACTACCGACCTCGACTTGCTACTAAGCCTCTCTCTAACTAGTAAACGCATAGGTTCGAATCAAAATAGCTACTTATACGAGACGACTCCGCTTGACGACGAGCTCTATATGAACGAGGTGATTGATCTCAAGGATCCGGAGCAATCAAGAGAGCTACAGTCTATCAAGGTTAGAGAGGCGGACGAAAAGGACGATGGTCTTAGATACTCGTCAGCTAGTGGCAGTGGCAGTGACGACGACGACTAGCGACACCTCAAAATCAATGAGTCATGTATATATCACGCAAACAACTCCGTCTTCTCCGAGGTCTATAATGCCATATTTCGGAATTTCGGATGTCCTGTTTTGCCAGGTGCTGCACAGCCAAATTTTGGTGACGGCGGCCCAAGCCGCGGGGAACCAGGATAGAACTAGGGCGGGAGGTGCGAGACGATATCCTAATAACCCGAATAATTATTCAAATTGCCTGTTACCACTGCGCGGTAGCTCCCAGGAGAACAAGATCGTATCCTTACAAGGCGAATATCCTTATTCGGCTTATCCCTATGTCGGAGTCTACGTACTGTACCGAGGGAGGATTTACAGAGCCACGAAATGACGCGAAACACTCATCATCAGCTCCGTGGCTGGCACTGAGACTCGGCCCGAACGAGAGCTGACGGCGCCGACGGCCCTAAGAAGAATGCACCTGTCTTCGGTATTCCCGTTCTAGGTCATGCAATCTCAGTCTGTTGATGGAGCGACTGGGCAAATTCTCTACAAGCGACGAGCTCCGTAGCTCTCTTCGCGATGACCTTGGACCGGAGCCGAGAATGTCGATGATGGACGCGCAGCCCCGGGATGGCCTCGGAATATATTGCTTCACAGGCACCGCGCAGGCCTAGAGACTGCCCATATCTTTGGTATGTACGTGACATTCCTTGCGTCAAGCCGAGCCCATGGGACAACACGCGCAGGTACTTTTCACAACGCAAGAGTGCTTCCATTCACGAATCACGGCCTCCTCGGTTCTCCTTTCACGCCAGTAGTTCAGCGTTCAGCGATTTTCATCTGTCTTGAGGCATGATCGAGTTGGATTTGGTGCATTTGCAGCAGGAGCCTCGGCGGTGTGACTTGCGCGCTTGACCATGCGTTGCATACCTTTTCTGGCCGCGGCGGCGAGCTTGGTGTGTCCGCTTCATGACCTCGACAATACATTGCTAATCGCTGGTGTAGATTTCGTCTGCTGCGGCTCAGGCCCAAGTGGTGAGTGCTCCTCCATCCCTCATAACGACTTCACCATACAGCGATCTTTTCTCGAGACGAAAATGTACAGGACCGCCAAATCCAAGGAACCTGCCATTGAGTTGTACAGGACCCTACAGTGGCACGGGATTCGTCGGGAGTTTTGTGGATACTTGTGGATTCGAATATTATTTACACTGCGGGCGGGAGCTAAGCAGCGACATGGCATCTACTTTCGAGGATGTGGAGGACATTTCTTCTTGCATGGAGATTTGTGATAGCTATCCCAGTTGTCAAGCAGCGGCATTCATGGACGGGAAGTGTGCCCTCACGTCTGACTCTAGGTTGACTAACTACCCCGGCATACCTGAAGTGGCCATTCTACTACGCGGGAACTTTGTAGCGGACTCAGAGCCTACACCGCTTCGCAGCGAGCCACTGGTGGAGTCGAGGGCACGTCAAATTCTGCGCAGGGCTACGAGCTCGTCCGTGAATGTGAGTCGTGCGATTGAGGTCTATCGCCTGCTCTGCTGACAATGTTGCCAGGCCGCTGCGGCGACCGTAGCTGTGGTAAGTACTGATAGAAGGAGGGCGACATGTTTCTTGAGACATGGGCTGACCTTCTGCCGATCGATAGTGCCCCAACAACCATGGTTCTTACTACACCGATGACTATGGAGCGCAATACTACGTAAGGCTTGTACCTGCTCGCGCGTTATCCGCTTGCTCACAATATTGCAGATCCAGTGCAGTTTCACCAATACTGGCACTAACACCACCAGCCTGTGAGCTATGCCAGAGCCTAGTGATTCCGTCATTCATCGGCCATGACTGTCGATCCGCCAGACCTTGATTGACGTCCTCAAAGCGTTGATCAGCAGGCTGACATCAACAAGTCATCCGCTTGACTGATTGACGGCCTCATCGCCATCAAGTCAAATGATCGAGCTTGAGTACTGACTCTTTTGACAGGACGACTTCGGCTTCAGGCTGTACGACATTGAGATGCTGCATGGACTTTTGCGACGGCTATTCAGGCTGCATTGGCACCCAGCTGTTGCTGAACGTTAACACATGCACATTTTTCTATGCTCCGAATGGGACAAACACCTACAATACTTCATACAACATAGCATACCTGTACTCGACCGCAACGACATCTGTAAGAGACAAGAATCGGTGGTATAGCTTCGGGACTCTGCTAACGTAGGTATACAGGTTTATTTGACCACCCGGACAACGACAACAACAGCAACAACAACAACAACAACAACTAGTTCAAGGTCGCTAACGTCTACGCAGACTATAACCGCCACTTCCTATGCCACAGTGACAGCTACGGTATGACGAGTCGTCCCTAAAGTCTTGCCTTGGGCGCTTGCTGATCGGGCCATCTGAAAAAATAGTCATACAACACACAAACCCTGACCACAACGGGTAGGCATGGAGAACAGCTTTATTACGAGAGCAGCATCAATTCTGAATCGTACCATTAGGCACTGTTACCACAACCGCCGTGAGTACATCCTACTCTACCGCTGTGAGTACTCAAGTCAGCACGTAAGCAGCTTCGCCTCTATGGAGACGACCTGGACATTGCTGACGATCTGATAGGGTCGTGCAAACGTTCACGACGAGTATCACTGCCACGACTACAGCGGTTTCGATTCAGCCAGGTGAGTTCCTGTTTTTCCGCAGCATTATTCGATATGCAAGACTTCCCGAGTTTTCCCCCGGCGCCTCGCGAGGGCTATACGCCAATAGAATCACGATGCACCTGCAACCAGAGCTCCCTCAATTCAGAGACGAAGGCGCTTCTGCGTCACTCCGAAAACCCAACCATAGATTTGCTCAACACCCGTGGCTTGCGGTACTGCCGCTCTTTAGGAAACCCGCACGCTATCGAGAATCCACTCCGAGCGGGAGCTTCTGGAGAGCGTCAAGTGGGCCATTAGCTCATCAGCTTCGCCATCATTATGGCCTCCGGCTCTCTCCCAGCACACTGTGTGAGATCATCCGCAGGCTTGATCATCAGCTGACAAGCTCCTAGCATCAACGATCACCTCCACTCAGCCTGCGAGCACAGTTGTAACCACACAGGTAACAACCTATACGTCAAGTTATTCGGTCACTACCACCATCGTCTCGACGGCTCCTGGTAAGCAAGAGTGCTCGAACAGCCCATCGGAGCTGACCTGCCATAAAGAGCGAAGTGGATAGAAGAGCATACTAATTAGCGCCAGGCACCACTTCTACGACGACTTCTGTAACCTATGTCCCTACTACTGTCGTCTCTACGGTATGGCTCGACCCCAGACCTGGAATCTCTGCATGCATAGCTAACAGTTCTAATAGCAATACATCACGTCTACGCTGCCTGCGAGCACAGCAACCTACACACAGCCTGCTTCTACAGTAGTGTCTACAGTAAGTCGATAATATGGTCTGCAGATAAGGCAGTGGACTAATTTCTGGCCAAGGTGACCACAACGAGCCCAGTGACTTATACAACTTCAACTACGATCGTTTCGTCCTTTCCGGTCACATATACGACAGTATCAACGGCGCCAGGTGAGTGCCGATGCGAGAGAAGATTAGAGATGAGCGAGGCCTTGTTCTTGCACTTCACAGAGGGAAGGCATTTAGATGGGCATGAGGCCTACAGAAGCGAACTCTTTTCGCTTAAATTCAGGGTCCTACAGCTCTTAAATGCCTGCTACATTGTTGTAGCTTTTGTGAGGGGTTTTTTCTTTCAAAGCTGACGCTGTCTAGGGACTACGATCGTCCAAACTTCCGTCTCGACAGCGACTACCACTTTTGTGAGCAGCTTTACAACAACACAAGTCTCGAGCTATGGGATCACGACAACGATACCTGCCTGTAAGCTATCGACTTTGGAATCTTGGGCCAGTTATTCAGCTTTCTGACCTCAGTCCAGCTACAGATACTGTGACAAGCACTCAGCCTGCTTGTACGTATGCCTATTTGACGAGAAGAGCGCAGCCTCCATTGACTAGGTTGTACAGCGACGGAGATCATAACGAGCACTCTGCCGGCTAGCACTACGACCTTATACTCGACATATACTACCCAGGTCGTCTCCAGCTACACGGTTTCGTACCCCGTAAGCCTTGTCCTACTTTTTGTCTCTTTCTTATGTGCTCAAAACTCGGGATGCCCCCGGATTTCGCAGACCAGCCTAATATGAGAGCCTTGTTGCGCTTTATAGGCTTTGCAGAAGATGGACGCAGCATCATCGTGAGCTGTTAATAGCGCGAAGCAGCGTTCCAAGCACAGGAGGATCTATTGCTAGCCGCGAAGTCCATCACCTAGTAGCAGCCCTCAGAGCTATCATGCTAGGATGCGCTTGTCCTGAGCCGGTTCGGCTTTTGCTTGGAAGGCTTGCTAATGCCAAGATACTATCGCTAGGTGACATACACAACCACGGCTTCAGCAAGTACAATCACCAGCGTTTCGTATTCCGCTACCACGGAATTGACCACCTTATACTTGACGGTCGTTAGTACCATAATACGGAATGTCACTAGCACACAAACGACGCTGTCGGTCTCAACTCAGCCTGCGAGTACCGAATTTGTTACTACAACTGCTTTTCCTCCGGCGAGGACGGAAACGACCAGTTTCGTTGAGACCTTTACGACAACTACTACGCCTCCAGGTAAGTCTATGATCGTGTTTGAGCTATAGAAGATCAGTGCAGAGGTGTTTTATACCTTGACATGAGCTGGCACTCAGAGGGTCGACTTTGTCCCTTGCACAGATTTGCCTGGTAGTCCACATTCCATGATTTCATCAGTCAATCAACCGGTTGACCTGTTGATAACGGTCAACTGCTTGATGGTGCCAGCAATTTATGATGACACTACTAAGTGCTTGATCAAACTGTTTACTGCTCGTATCAGCGGCCGACTATGCGTTGACGGCGTGGCGGTCCAAAAGTCACGATGAAGTAGTCAACTACTTGATGGGTTGGTTGACCGATGGAATCATCATCTACATTATTATGCTCGACGCATCAATGATTCGCTCAAGTGCGGCCGGCTCATCGGTCTGACGCGAACGACTGTCGACCAAGTTTTTGATGACACCGCTGCCCTCACCTCCAAGCAACCTTGTTTTACATTGCCTTATCATTGGGACTTTGGACTGTGTATGAATGGAATAGCTAACATCTATGATCCAGCCTTGACCACTACATACGTCTCGACGGTCAACCAGAGCATATATGTGACGTATACAAGCGTCCAGCCTGCATCCACAGCCATCACAACGCAGTATGATACTGTCACCACCAGTATTCCGCCTGAGACCACGACATTTGAGGAGAGAATATATCTGACACAGCCGGCATCGACCACCACACAAAACAATACAGTCGTCTTAACCTACGTGAGCACGTACGCTGTAACGAGCGTCCAGACAACCACTTATCTCTACACTACCACAGTGGTATCGGTGAGTTCCATCCGACCGAAATCGAGAGACCTGTGCTGACGGGGGACCAGACCTATGCTACGACCGATACAGTCACCTCTATCCAGCCGACGACCATCTTGAGCGTATATCCAACAAACATAACGATTACCTACAGTGTGACGACAACCAGCAATAATTATTACACCCAGAATGTCACCTACAGCCAGAACGTCACTCTGCCAGCATCGACAGCGACCCTGACTGAGACAGCTTCACTAACCCAGACACTAACCACAGAGCAGCCTGCCTCCACTCTCGAATTGACGACCACGATCGTTGGACCAACCAGCATCATTGAAGAGACAACCACCGTTTCTGGGCCTACTCAAACGCTGCAAGAGACAACGACGGAACCTGGGCCCACGGTCACAGCAACTGAGCAAGGTGGCGAATCTAAAAATCCCTAGCTTAGCGTTGATGCTAATCATCGAGCAGGGTCGACTTATATATCAACGGTCGATCGGGTTGTCTACGTGACTCAGACTGTGTAAGCTTGACGATGATCTATATACTTGGGTTGGATGGAGGCTCATTGGTATATAGATCGAGTACAAGATCGTCAAGTTCAAGCTTGCTCGCCTCAGAATCAAGTCTACTTGTGACTGCGAGCGCTTCCTCGAGCGTCTTATCCACTCTCGACGCAACGAATGCATCGGGCACATCCGGCAATGCCACTCTCTATCCTGCTTTTGGGACATCTTCTCAAGTCTCCTCGACGGTGCAGGCTCTAGATTCTACAATTACATCGACTGGTGACACCGCAGCGGTATCTCCTAGCACCCAAGCGAGCTCGCCGGCGACAAATGGCACTTTCCCGGCCAGCCTGCCATCGTCTGTGACGGCACCATCAAATGACAGTGATCTCGGATCCACGAGATCAACGTCAAGCAGCGCAATCAACATCTCATCCACCTCAACAACGGCACCTCCAACATCCAGTGTACCACCATCTTACAGCTCAATCAATTCGACGTCAAGTAGCACCCAACCAGCCTCACAACAAACAGCAAGCAGCTCCAACGCATTCACCATCTCGACTTCCGCCCAATCTTCAAGTGATGCATCATCTGACACCTCAAACACCATCAATCTCGCCTCTTCGTCTTCATTGACAATTCTGTCATCGTCCTCATCAACTTCATCATCGCCCGCATCCGCCATCAATTCGACACCGTCCTCATCACCAGGATCGCTGACATCTACATCATCAAGCAGTCGGATAGAAATACCCTCCAGCTCTTCAGCATTCGCAATCATTTCAGCCGGCGTCACGCCATCATACATAGCAGCCAGTACGACGACTTCAGTCACCGACAACGCATCACTTTCCAGCAAATCTCCATCGATTATAGCTTCCACGCCACTCTCCGACATCACATCCTCCACACAACTCTCGAGCATTGACACGCTATCATCGGACTCGTCCACCTCTACGCAACAATCCCAAGATCCTACAATATCCACCGACTCAAGCAGCAACTCAATCAATCCCTTGACAATACAGAACACATCAGCATCCCCAACTTTCACAAACTCCAGCACATCCAACCTCCCGACAGCAACTGCAGTGCCCTCCTGCTCACCCGGTCAAGAATACGAGTTCGTCTCCTCCTGTCGTCACCAAAATACCCCTCTAACAGCCATCAGGTACACCGATCCCTCGTCTGGCAGCGCCTATACAGTCCAATGCAACCAAACGTACCAAGGCGTGGTCGGCGCATCCGTCTACGAGCCAACGGCGGAAGACTGCATCAGTGCCTGTAGCTCCAATCCGAAATGTCAAGGCGTTGGTTACAATACCACAAGCGGCGTCTGCGATGAGTATTGTAAGCTGACTGGGTCTTATTCGTAACAGCGGGACCATGCTGATTTTGGTTCTAGACGGCTATGAGCCTGCAAGCGGCTCGGAATCCAACTCGGTCGTTTTCGCTCAGGTCCAGGGCAGGTACGCCAGAGGGCAGAGCGGGACTGCCTCGACGATTACTGCGATCTCGACTGTTTATGTCCCCGCCAGCGCTGTCACTACGCCACGTCCATCGACAGTAGCAAGTGACAGCGTGACCAACAATTCATCGACCCAGAGCTCCAACACTACAGACATACCACAGACATACTCCGGGGGATCGGCCACGTCAATTCGGTCCGCCACTCAAGCCAGCACATCTGCAAGCGCATCAGCAATCTCTCCGAGAATTTCCACATCATCAAGTGGGATCTCACGGCTTCAATCGTCAATGAACGCCACTCTTCCATTCCACACCACAGATACATCCCCAAAAACGACTCTGATCACCACAATATCTCCGACAAGCAACACGAGCTCGTCCAAAATATCCACCGGCAATCTCTCTAACTCATCCTCAACCAGCCCCTCCGACCTCACCACAGCATCCGAAACCTCACCAACCTCCTCGACTCCAACTCAATTAAACCCATCATCCAACCCCTGTCCTGCCTCCAACAACACCAGCGTGAGCGACAGCAACAACATAACCTATACCGTGCAATGCGATACCTCTTACAGCGGCACCTCAGCGAATGCAACTAGCGCCATGCATAGACGCGCGGCAGGCGTGAATACACTGGCTTCGTGCATGCTGCTCTGCGATGCAGCGAGGTTGTGCTTAGCCGTTGTACTGAGTGCGGAAGCGCAGTGTAACTTATTCAGCGAGTTGGACGGTGCGGTGTACAATCCAGGGGTACAGGCGGCGTTCAAGGGAGTTGTTAGTCCGATTGGATCTGCAGGGGGTGTGTCAAGCAGCACCACAGCAACAGGTCAAGGCGGAAGTTTGGCGACCTCAGACATCTATGGCTCCATTTCATCTCTCAGCGATGCCGGATCCTCGAGTGCCACGACTTCAGCGAATGTAGTCACGGTGTTCGTCATGCCGTCGACTTGCGGCGCGCCTAGGACCAGGACGGTGTACACGACGCTGGATTACACCACGACGACGACTGTGAAGCGTTCCGATATGCGCTTTGTTGAAGTCTGAAGGCGGCTGCGACAATATGGATACCATGACTTTTGGAACTTCGACGGAATTCCCCATGAGCATCATCTTGAAGAAACAACATCGAGCTACTCACAGCCATCAACGTCATTGCCGTGTTGAAAGAGGTGATCCGGTTCTTGATTCCGAGTCATCATTCACGGGCCTCACATTCAATTCTCAGCCCTCAACGCCATCAACAGCATATCACCCGCGGGACTGCCATCAAGTCAAAGGCAAAGGCGAGAGCAGGAGGTCAGGACTGACAGCCACGCAGCCTGACCGCGGCGTGAGCAGGCACTTTCTCAGCGCGGACAACATCAAGTCCTAGACTTGACTTGTGAGGCGTCATCCGCGACGATGTTGTCTAAGGCGGGACACGCTGAAAGCCGGAAGTCATGCGGAGGATGAGTTGGTCCAGATGGATATCCAAGGGAGGTTGAGCGGGGAGGCAGATTGCATTAGCGGAGGACGTCTGGTTTAGTGCATAGCGGCGGAACGATCGCTGGTGGTGGGTGGTCTTTGCTTGGAAAGGCGCAATGAGCGGCACATATTGAGTACTGCGGAGCATATTGAGGACTGTCCTGGGGAAGGAGCGAGCGAGAGGGGCTCACAGCAGTTTGGCCCAGGAAGTAGAATTAGCAGCACTTCGCACACATTCGTAGCCACTGATGCTCCTCGCATCGATAGATGTCTGATTTGATCCAGAAATAATATCACGAAGAACCTCGGAGCCAGGATGCGAAGCTCAAGTTTTCGTGCGGTCGCCAGTGGCCGTGTAGAGTTGAGCGGGACCGCACGGCCAGGCTTGTCAGCTTACGTGCATGCAGCAGTTTGGTGAGCGCGGTTGAAGGATGGTCCATCTGTCGCGACCTCTTAGACCGACCCGAAGTTGTCGAAATGCGTATCGTGTGATGGTGCGCTTTGGCTTGACTGGTTGAATGGTGGATTATGTCTTGGTGTCATGTGATCCCCAGCGGACGCGTTGGCTTCGAGGCAGGAGATCAATAAGGCGTTGGCATGCTGAACACACATGCACTGGCGGGAGCATGATATTCCAGCTCATCTGAGCAAGCGTGCCGCTTCATAGCTTGCGGCATCCTTCTCCACATCTGTCCAACCACGCAGTCCTACACAAACCCCATCATACATCCCCCCTCTTCCTCACCCCAAAGAAATAATTCCCGACACTTTCACTCCCCTTGATCTCCCTCCACCCCACGCCCGGCACATACACGATCCCCATAACCCTCCACCCAACCCCATCACTCGTATCCAGGTCCGGCTCCCTCCTCGCCCACTCCCTCAACTCCTGCGGGTTCACATACTGGCCCCACTCATGCATTCCCTTGGGCACCATGCCCAGCACGTCTTCCGCTACGAACTTGGTCGTGAACCAACTCGCAGGTGTGCGCGCGATCGTCGAACCGATTAACCAGCCTCCAGGTTTGAGGAAGTCAAGGGCTTGTTTGAGGAACGGTGCAGGTTGCTGGATGTGCTCTACCACTTCGAAGACGGATACGATGTCGAATTTCTCGCCCACGGGCAAATGGGATTCTAGATCCTCAATCGCGGTATTCAAGTACCTCAACCGTCCCTCCTGCATCAGACTCGGATCACTCCTCTTGTGCCCCTCAGCAACCTGCACACACATCTCCGTAGGATCGATGCCGACCACCCCTCGCGTACCCCTCAGCCTCGCCGCGCTTTCCGCGAATATGCCACCTCCGCAGCCGATGTCGAGGTATTCTAGCTTCTGCCCTGGAGCCGGAGGCGATACGGAGTGGCAGCGTTTGATGAAGTCGTGGCGGAGCGGGTTCATCAGGTGCAGAAGGCGGGAGGAGCCATGAGGGTCCCACCAGGAGGAGGCGAGCGTGGTGAAGTGCGCGGTTTCGGTAGGGTTGACGGAGGATTGCGGGTTGGTGGTGGTGGTGGAGTGGTGGCGGAGGTGGTGGAGGTGGGAGGTTGTGGCGAGGAGGACGCGGAGGTGGGTAGGGAGCTTGAGGAGGGTGCGATGTTGGATAGGAGGCATTTTGGCAAGAATGGGGCAAGCGATCGGAAGATGGAGATACGAGTGGAAGGTGCATGTGAAGGAGCTATTTGATACAGCGACTTTTGACAGTGAACATATTTGTTCGTCCTTGAACTCCTCGCTGTCTCGTCTGTCCTTGACAAACCTATCTCCTCCAATTCCGCTCGCATATCTCAACTTCGAAAGCTCACTTACCACGATAAACCCGCTGTGCTCAATGCCTAGAGACAGACCTGGCCAAAAAGTGTCCTCGACCAAGCCTGGCTTTTACCTTCTAGGACGTACATGTAGAGCAAGCCACGATGCGTCATTCGTCCTCGCTGGATTCATGGTCCTGGGCATAGGAGGTACCGCTGACCATGACGCGACATCGCTGAACTGCTACGGATGCCGCTGATCCAGAGCCCACCATGAAGGCTTGACCTAAGCACCAAGTCCGGTCTCCTTGGGCCCCGGCGGCACGACTTCATGCTTCACGGCATCCGCCTCACACAGATTCTCCACGAGCCATTATGAGACCTCTGACATGTCTTGGCTTATATCGTGCTCACTGCTAGCAACCGCTCCCATTCTAGCGCTCTCCTCAATATGCACCCCTCCAAGCGCCTGTCACGACCTCATATCCACCTGTTCTTCAGCGGCTCTATTTTCCTTGACCACCGGCTCGGCCTTGCCCTTCTTCAGCTTCGCAGCAGCAAGTGCAAGCACTGGATTTGCATCACCGCGCTTGGCACCGTGCAGCAGTCCGGCCAGGTTGTCTGTATTCAAGTTCGCATCTGCCGCTGCCCGTGCGCTATTTATGTAATTGCGAATGTTGGCGGCGGCGGTAGGTAGGCTTGCTGGGCCGGCTGAATGCATCCTGCGGTCGATGCGACCTTCGCGAGTGCGGTTAACATCGCCGACATTGACCTTGGAAGGGGAAGGCTCCTCGCTGTGGGTTAGCGCATTGTGTCCGGCTCTTGGGTGCTTGTGTGATGCTCTATGCCTTGGCTTCGGTGTAGGCTGATAGATTGGTGCTGTTGATGACCTGACCGTTGATGAACAGTTGGTGTTGCTGCTGACGACTGTACCGAGAGAATGGACGAGAAGCAAAGGCATGACTTGTACCATGTCCACAACCTGTTCACATGCAGCTACTTATTTGATCACCTCTTTTGACGCTGCTTGACTGAGCGAAACACCTGAAATGTGGCCTCTATTCGATATCACCTCGCTGTTGCAGCTACAGCATACTCATTAGCCGTGTTGGAGTGAGAACGGAGCAGAGATCAGATGAGATTCGAAAAGGAGTCTTAAAGAGAAGAAACAATGCACCGAGCATGTGACTGACTGCCATATAGACACACTTACATCTGGACAGGCAACTGACGACCACAGTCCTACATAGATCGAGCCACGGCATACTCGAGCGGCATCATTTCAGCGAGTACCTCCTCAAAGCCAAGCAGATGGTTCAGATGCCCGCAGCACCGGATAAGCAATGGCATTATATAACTTTGCCATGGTGCATGACATACTTATCATACTCATTTTCCTGCCAACCATGCATGCCGGTCTTCTCATACGATGGTCAAAGTGTGGCTTCACAGGCATGCACCAGCCATGAAACTCGTCCGTCCACCTATCTCGAGACCTCGATCTCGCTGTCGAATGCTTGAGGTGCCCTATCGACATTCTCCGCCCAGCGTTGTGGTGATACGGTAGCTTTCATATTCATGTAATCAACGCCACTGCACTCGACCAATAACTGATTAGTCACTAAGTGTGCACCTACAGCACTTCAAATGGTCGATGCGCAAAGTATGGCCGCCAAGATCTTTACGCAGCCAGAAAGGAACGCGACGGCTGGGTTAGAAGGGTTGCAAGGGAGATGAGGGCCTCACATCCCGAATTGTTGTTGATGTTGCGAAGAGAAAAGATATATATTACCATGCCTCCCAAGGTAGTGTCGTTCACCTCCATCCAATATCTTAATGAGGACAGCATCTCCTACCGGGTTAGAGATTGACGCACGACCCTCATGATCGACAAGGAAGCCATTCGATCCTTTGAGCCAATGACTGTCTTACCCGGCTTCCGCATCGTCCAATAGCTGCAATTCTTGGCTCAAAAGGATGGCATGCTCGACTTTTCTTGGACGATGACTATTGGTGTACAGTACATTCAATATAGTCTCTTTTCTTGCTGACCTGCGACTTGCCCAGGACTGCGCTGATCCTGCCCCACCGCCCGCTCGGCCCCGAACTCCCTAGTCCCGCTCGCTTAGCACTCCTTAATGCATCCCGCCTCCTCGTCCTCGTCTCGCGTTTCCTTGCCCATATGCCACGAGGGGTAGTCAAGGTGGCAGGGGCTCCGATTAAGACGCGCTGGACTGTGTCGCAGAACCACTCCGGCGTCCTGATCAGCAGTCCCCAGTCTCCGACAGCAGCGCCAAACTCATTTACGACGACGTCCGGGCGCGAGAAGGAGGCAGTCACCATAATGCAGCAACAGTACGCCAATGGCGGTTACTCTTCTGGGAGGAGCAGCAGTGGGATGGAGCAGAATGGCATGGCGTTGCCAAGATATGAGAGTTTCGATGGGAGCCAGTATTCGGCAGCGACGGGCATGGCGCGTCAGAGCGAGTTCATAGCCAACGGGT
Source organism: Teratosphaeria pseudoeucalypti (assembly GCA_013403795.1). Lineage (NCBI taxonomy): Eukaryota > Fungi > Ascomycota > Dothideomycetes > Mycosphaerellales > Teratosphaeriaceae > Teratosphaeria > Teratosphaeria pseudoeucalypti. The sequence continues at coordinate 46,871 of JABBMZ010000136.1, read as the reverse complement.
ATCATGAGACGGGAGATTATCTGTACGGCACCACGATGGAAGAGCGGGCCAGTCAGGGCCTGGGCATCGACACCAGGACGAGGACGCCCAGCCAGAATCTGGACCCGGTCGGGCACCATCTCTTGTACGAAAACGCCATGGTTGAAACGCAGTCTTACGAGATTCTGGACATTGCCAAGGTGGATGAATTGAAGAAAGAGCGACCAAGACTGATTACGAGACTGGAAGCGGCGAAGCGCAAACTGCTGCTTGAAAGCAAGGTCAAGGATGCCGCGCAGAATCTGCAGCGGCTGTATTCGGTCAATGGTAAGAGCAGGCCGGATACGCCGCAGAGTCCGGACAGCCCGAAGCAGGGCAGGAAGAGTTTGCTGGGGTCCAGCAGGAATCGGACTGGTAGTAATGGTTCGATGGGTGGCACGCTGGACAGGGCGGAAGACGAGCTGGCTATGAGCATCAAGAAGGTGGATGAGCTGAATGAACAGATCAAGACCTTGTTGGACAGGAGGCAGTACGTCGAGAGCACGTTGCTGAGGCATACCGCTGCTGTGCTGGCGGAACAGACGACTCGTGCATCGCAGAAGATCTCGCGGGTTGCGATGAGCAATGGCGGCCGAGGCATGGACGTTTACGATGAAGAGGACGAAGACGACTTGAATGAGTGGTCACCTGACGAATTTGATGGCATCAGAGCGTTTCTATCGAACGGCGGTGCAATCTCCGGCAAGAACCTGCGCAAAGGTGCCGGTGCACGTAAGCTCCAGGAGGATCACGAGCAGCAGCTCGCGGATGTGCAAAACCGTCTTGAGCAGCTGAACGATCAGATGCGGCATGTCATTGTGGAGGCAAGTAGGACACGAGGGAAGGATCCGTTGCCGGAATTGGATCTGCACGATGATGATGAGGATCCAGCTTTGAGGCTCGAGCAGAGGTTTGGGAGGTTAGAGAGCAATTTGAAGGCTTTGCGGCAGGAGCAGGAAGATGCGCGCATGCAGCATAACAGTGAGCTGGAGTCATTGAGACAGCAGCACGACGCTGCGGTTCTTCAGCACCAGGCTGAGTTGGAGTCTTTGAGGCAGGAGCAGGAAGCTGTGCTGACGCAGCATCAGTCCGAATTGGACTCTGTAAGGCAGGAGCACGAGGTCGCACTCATGCAGCATCAAGCTGAGTTGGACATGGCAAGGGAGCGTGGCGAGAAGGAAAACGGCCATGTGCAGAAATTGAACGAATACGAAGCCACGCTGTCTGGACTATGGGACATCATACAGACTGGCGCACCGTCAAGACGTCCAAGTATGATGGCTGATCGCGACATGGAAGAGCCTACAAGCCCTGCAGCACCTCTTACGCCATTGAAGGAGGACTTTTCGCTCCAAGCTTTCAGTGCACACGTGCAGCACTTGTTCGATCGGACTCAATCTGCCAAGGAACAGCAGGATATCCTGCGACGACAAATTCAGCAGCAGCGTGAGTTGAATGGAAAATCTGACGCAGAGAAGGACAGTCAGCTGGCCGATTTGCAAACGAGACATGATCAGCTTGCACAGGAACATGCGGCCGCTCAGGAGGAGGCGACCAGAGTTATGGGCTTGCATACAGCAGCCGAGAGAGAGGCTAGTGAAGCCAAGCTCGAGCTTGTCAACATCACGAATGATTACCAGGGCTTGAAGAAGGCTGTCGACGAGAAGGACGCCAGGCATAATGAGCTCAGCGCCCAACTCGAATCAGTCAACGCCGCGCGCGAGACCGCTGAGAAGCAGCACCAAGACCTCGAGTCTGAGTTCGTGCGCCTCACGACCGAACTTACAATGGCTAAAGCAGAATTAGACGGCGCCTACGGTAGCCGCGCCGAGCGCGCTAAGGAGGCGCAGGCTGCGGATCTCGCAGGCCTGACGGAACAGCACGAGACGGTGAAGACTCGCGCGCAGCAGCTGGAGCAGGAACTGAGTGAGATGACGGCTGATTTCCAGGAGCTGACGCGTGAGTCTGTGCAGCTGGAGAAGGAACGTGGGCAGCTGGAGGATCTGATCGATGGGTTGCGCGAGCGCGTGGATGGTCTGGAGGGTCAGCTGCATGATGAGAAGGCCCGATGGTTAGGGATGAGGTCGCCGAGCGAGGGAAGCGAAGCTGGTGGTGGTGCCGTGGGAGGTGTGAGGGAGCCGACGAGTATGATGGTTCTGCGGCAGGAGTTCAAGAGGATGATGAGGGAGAGTCGTGCCGAGGGCGTCAAGGCGTTGAGGGTTTGTTTCGCCTGTTTCTCGATCAGTCGTGCGTTGAGATGCTGACGATGTTTGCAGGCTGAGCAGGAACAACGACGGCTTCTTGAGGCCGAATTACGGCGGTTGCGACAAGCGAATGGGCCTTTGGCGCTCAAAGCTGGTCTGGTGGGCTCTACTGCCTCTGTTCCCTCTGCTGCTGTCGGTGCGAGCGGGACGGATGGTGGCGCTGGGACGACCAGCGTGAGCGCGAGCGCCGTGTGACTTGGCTACGCGCATGCTCGCTTGCCCTCGTTGTCCGACTGAAGGGTCGGCAAAGCAGGACGTTGTATCCTGTATGGGTTGGTGGGGCTGGGGAAGTTGCTCGTAACGTCCCTGCTCTTTGATCCATATCTATATCTATATCTATATCTATGGTGTGCATTTCTGGTGGATAGATCTGGTTGCATCTTCTGCGAGTGTGTCATTCCTCGTATATTTTGGGTTGTTTGGTGGATGAGTAGGGTCAGTTCTTCTAGTGGGCTAGTGGGCTGTATGGGGATAGAAGGGAAGGTGCGTCCCAGTGATCCGACGACTCCAAGTATGGTGAGAGTTGCACGCGGATGCAGGCCGATTGATAGTGGGGAAAGACTTGAAGATCACTCCAGATAGGTACGGATGCTCAGAATTTTGGCAATGTCTTGGACGAAGAAGAAGATGGAGACTTACATGTAATCTAATGGGCGCGAACTGTACAATACACACTAATTTACAAGCGCGATATGATCCGACAGACCCCCCTCCCTCGCAGTCATCTGGGGTCGTCTAAACGGAGACCGTTGCTTGTTCGCAGCAAGCGGTACTGTTGTATAGTTCAGAGTGGGATCACAGCTCGCCAAAACCTACCTCTAATAACAGATACGTATAGCGGCATACTAGCAGTCGTGCGACATCCTCCAGCTCGAACAGCTCCTAGCCCCGATGATCTCTCCGGGAATCCTGGCGTACACGCGAAAGAGAAAAGCTGCTTGCTTCTTCGACGACGACAATAGAAACTTCATCTCCACACCCGGATCACGAAGCGTGTCGTCACTCTCACTCTCGTCTCAGCTCACCAGCTCGGGCACGGTCAATTCTCCGTCCCTCCTGGATCTGTGCATTATTACTCATCTCAGCTCCGTCGGGCGATCGCGCGCGTCTCGGAGGAGCGTCCGAAGGCGACTCGAGTCAAGTCTTTGTCAGGTCAGGTGGGGGAGCAGGAAGGTTCGAGAGCTTGGCGGGATGGGATGGGATGGGGTGGGGTGGGATGAGACTATCGACGGCTGTGCTGTTGGGGACAGTGGCTGGGGTTCTTCCTTTCAGAGCGGGCGATAGGGCACGGCGAGGAGGCCGGGGCCCGTCACGGACGCTGTCATGAATGGCGAAGATGAGCGGCCTGCTGAGTGTCTCTTCCATTTAGCCACTGGAGCCAGACGGAGCGATGTGTTGAGGGTTTCAAAGAGGATGCAAGAGGTAAATTATGCTAGAAGGGTAGTACTAAGGGACCGAACGTATCTCCATCCTCTGCCTCTGCCCTGCCCTGCAATCAATGCTGTGGGAGAGACTGCAGCCGCGAGCAGCACCATACCTTCCCCATCCAAGATCTCCTGTCGTTGTCGTTCATCCCAATCCGAACCATCACCCACACGTCCCACTCATTCGAAATTTTCTATGTGCTTCGACTTCCCATCTCGCTCCAAATTTCAAAGTGCTTGAGTCCCAAAAACGCCGGGACGCCGTCGCTAGAATGCTCGATTCCCCAATCTAGTTTCAATGCAGGATGGAGTACAATGCATGATCGCTCGAACGCGGTGAGATGTGTAGAAATGTTGCTTTTCCGTGCTGTGTGCCTTCCCTGTCCAACCTGGAAGGTTCGGTGCACTTTGCTTTGCGCAATTGTTGAAAGATTGTGCTCATTTGTGAGCATTCCACCACCATCAGACGAGTGGTTCTGGTCAAATGTGCATGGAGGGAAGATCGATCGCGTCGCACACTCGACATCTTCCCCAAGACTGGCCTGACTACCTTTGTTGGCTTGATCTGTCGACCAAGACTCGCCAGTCGGTCATATTGCAATCCATTCTGACTCAGAGGCAAGCCGAGATTCAGGCTGATGTGAACGCTTTCGCGCCCTCCTCATGGCTTCCTCCTCATGGCCAGCGTGCAGCCCGTCCGAGTCCACGCTCACTGCTGACTGTAGTCGTACGGCACCCCTGCATATGGACTACTAAGCGTAGGCAAAGCCGCCATTCCTGTCTGCGTAATCGGCGTCCTACTTGCATACTGCAGCTGGGACAAAGTCGGATCTGACGGCCCGGCACTCGATCCAGCAGTAGCCTCACCATAAGGATCAACCGGAGTAGTTGAAGTGATCGCCCTGTTCTCCGCAAACGAAGAATGCGCCGAATGCGCCGAGCCAGCGTAAGTGTATTCCTGACCCGGCTGGGCTGGGGTCGTGGACTGCACAAAGTCACTGCCAAATGACTGGTGCTGTGCGCTCTGATCCTGGAAACTTTGCAATCCGAATGGCGCCTGAGAGCCTCCGACGCTCCCACCTGAGGCACTATAGTCACCTGCCAGGGATGCATTGCTCGCGCCGAGGGTTGTATATGGATCCGTCAATGCATTCGGTGGCATCGTACCGCTGTATCGTGGCTGTCGATACTCGTTGAAGGAGTCCCACGACACTCGCGGCGCCGTCATGCCAGATCCAAATTGGTACGAGATACCCGATACTGCTGATTGCTGCACAGGCTGTATCTGACCGTTCATCCCGCCGGCTTGGAAGCCGTACCCATGCTCTTGCATTGGCCTGTGACTCTGGACGGCGTATGCACGGCCTGGTGTCACACCTGGTCCATACAGAGACTGTGCAGTGGAGCCAGCACGGTAAGTGGAGCTGTCGTGTCGTTGACGCTTCGCTGAAGGATAGGGCGAGCGTGAATCATCAAAGTCAGCATATGCGTTGTATTGAGCACTCTGTGCAGTTTGGTATGCATTTCGCTGAGACCGATCAGGACTGGCGTGTGCACCTTTTCGCTGGCCACCGATTTGTTTGGCTTCCTTTCGAAGCCGCAGACGAACGCCTTGGTCGGAGAATGTGCGCGATAGGTGCGTGGATTCTTGGAGGCCCCTAAAGTCTTTGGACGTCACTACCTCGAAGGGCTCCGAGTCAATGCTGGTGATGAAGTGCGCTCCTTCAGCTCTGTTACAGAATCAGCTGCTGTGTCATCTGCCGAAGGTTGTCGAACTAACGCATTGGAGTCGAAGAGATTGAAGCGAAGCCGATGCACACCAGTCCGCTTGATCGAAAGATCACCGAAGATGAAAAAACCACCGTCTGTAGGAACAGCAAAGAGTCAGTCGAATACCACCTTCATGCAAGCAATACAACTTTACACTACAGTTCATCAGTCCAGGTCTAGTCCTACTCCGACGTACCGTGGTTGTTGATATCTTTCAGCTTGTGAAGGGACGAAGAGCTCGTGCCGATCAACTCCTTGCCGGACACGATATGGTCGCCATGCTCGCCCTCTAGTAAAACGGCGATAACAAAGAAATAAGGGCTCACAAGCCAATTCCTTGTCTATTGATCAGCATCGACATTGGTCCGCAAAACGTGCGTTGCTTACTCTGTTGGATCCGCTGATCGAGCGACGTGCATCTCTATGATTGGCGGTGGATCGACAGGTTTCCTGCCTGGGAGGTGGTCAGCATTTACAGGATTTATGGATCTACATCAGCTTGAATACCTTTCTCCTTCGTGTCCAGAGTGACGAGGGCTTGTTGCGGCTGCTGCCGCACGTAAAGCCTTACATTTGTGCTACGCCGCATCTTGTATCAGCGCCTATGGACGGTGGTCGGAATCCGTTTCGTTCCAGTCTCCAAAAAAGCGTACCTATCTAACTGTGCAGGGTGGCTTGGTCGGGTAGAGTACAGGTAAGGCATCGACATTACTTGCCGCACGCCTGGTGTTTGGTTCCGACCCTCACGGTAGGCGGACGATAGTACCAAATGACTTGTCGATATCTTCGAAGTTGAGCTGGCAAGAATCTCGCTGGATGTCTGCGGAGGGAGGTCTAAGCTCTTAGATATCCAATGGTTGGGTCGGGTAAGAACGAAGCAGAGATGTCGTCCGACCAGTCCTGATCGCGCTCAATCGCATGAGTAGATGGCAATGTCGAGAAGCTGTTGACTGCGGCCAGAAGGTTCGTCTAGTCGCCGCGCCAGGTAGTAAGAGCTTACACTGGGTGAAACCACTATAAGCCCGTCTACTCTGTAGTATTGTAGATGTCGCTGCGAGATGAGATCACAATCGATAGCATCAACGTTGAAGATTGATGAGAGGTCTGATAGGTTTAGCTCCGCACTTGCTCGCCGAAAGAGTGTTTTGCGACAAATCAAAGCCTTCCAGTGGGATACCTCCTGCCTCGCCACGCAACCCCGCCTGATCTCGAGGAAAGCAGAGTCGTCTTGGGGTCGACCTTTACTCCTGCCAGCCAGATGCTGTGCCAAGGACACCAATGGTTGAGATAGAATTCCAATAAACGGTTGGTCGCTTTGCATGTGACCGCGGGGATGATACCAGAGTTTGTGCGGCGGAAGAAGGTGAGACCGGTGTGGCCCAGATGAGTGACTCCAGTCTTCAAGGAATGCAGGAAGCAGTACAAATACAGCTGTCAGGACCCAGTGTTCAGACAACAGATCTCGGTCGGTGCCCGACTGGGCAGACGGCAGTGACGCCTCTCCCAGCCTCTCGTTACCTGGAGGGGAAGACTACGCCGTCTTGCCGGATGATTTTGGCAGTCTGGCAAGATAGAGACCGAAGTGGTCTACCGTCTGGTCTATTCAGAGTTCCGTATGTGGAGGCGCCGAGTTTTGGTTGACGGGTAAGAAGGTCGTGTGTGTGTGTGCCTTGTCCCGCCCGAGCAAGTTTTGGATGGATCAACCAGAAGTGGGAGCAATTTTGGAGAGGTAATGGCGGATATGTAGCTGAAGGTTAGCAGCTCTCCCGCTCGGTCCCAGAATTATCGCCGGCACGAGTCGACATTCCTTAAGCAGCTCCTCTACACTCTGAGATGGGCCATCATTTGTATAGCACGCAGGGATGTAATAAGGTGATGCTTTTCGGAGTTCAGGAGTCAGGGAGATGTCGTCCCTGCGACGGGCAAAGGCTGCGCAGAGAGCAATACCGGAGGCAGGCCAGATGGCAAATGGGCGGAGCGTTGGAGGGCGAAGGACCCACTGGGGTAGCTAAGTGGTATAAAATTAAGCGAGGAATAGAGACCGATGAATGACGGCAAGGTCCAGTCCGAGCCAGACGGGGAGCTCTTCGGTTTCGACCTGTCCACGACTTGGCGCCTTTCGTACATATACGTAGGGCCAAGCCTCTCAGCTGTCGTCGTCGTCGCTTGCGAAGGTGCGTGTGCTGCGGCGACATCCCAGCATCCGGCTGCAGCCAGTCGCGGTGGTCTTCCTAGTAGTATGTATGCGCAATTTGGGGGGGAGGGGGTCGAGGTGGAGCCCTATCAGGCTATCACACGAACATGGGTCTACAGTACCGGGCTCGTCATCATTGTTCGGGGCAAATTTATTGGGGACCTGGCTCTACCTGGCATAGGGAGCGATCGCCTAGAGGATTTTTAGCTGCGGCCAGTTGCTTATCCCTGCACAGGCCACCATGCAAGTCACACTTTGACTCGGCCGTTTTGGCTGCTGTCAGATTCCATCATCAGATTTTTATTAGCATCCACCACCGCAGCTCTCTCCGTTTGACTTCGACTGCTGCGTCGATGACAAACGGAGTGCGGACGTGCCGCATCCTTGGTCTTGGCTCACAGAAGTCGCCGTCGCCATCACCATCGCCGCCCTCGCCGTCGCTCCCGGGGACGCTGACACGCCGCACAACCGCAGCAACGTACCATGTGAGTCTCGACTACTGTACAGTACACACGCGAGCCATGCGAGGCTCGGCGCCAGGTCTCACGGCGTTGCATTTGCAGGTATATTGTCTGCTGCTGTGCAGAGCTACTAGGAGGTACGCCGCGGTCAGGAAGTCTCATCACAGAGTCACGGGCCACGTTTTCAACGGGCACAGACATCGCGTGGCAACCCTGCATACGGATGAGGAGAGCTGCAGTCGAAAAGCGACCTGGCTGGCTGTTCTAATACAAAGGTGTCGCACCGCAGTGAGCGCCTATCTCTACCTCACGAATGCCCATGATCCCCTACCAGCCAGCCGCCAGAGTACTCTGTTTCGAGCAGATAATAAGCAGGAACACTTCTCGTACAGGCAAGACATCATCAAATCATCGATGTGATGAGCTCCCACATGATCGATCGATCGAGCCGCACCACTCCTATCGTGACGTCGAAGGGGATCTTCTCAACGAGACGGCTCGACGAACCATCTTGTTGCTAACCTGGTTCGAGTGCGGTCCAAGTCTCCAGCCTCTTTGCGAGTCCGGAACGAGAACATGGGGACGGGATGGCGGCGACTCGATCATGCGCTCGCAAGTAAACTCCGCCCGACAGCGGCTGTGACTCGAGCGAGTCGTCGTCAACACGAATGCGGTCGTATGGCCGTGTGGAGGCCGTCGGCCGATGTACTTGGGACGTCTTGTGGGAACAATGCCAGGCATTGTCTCACATTGCCATGTCGCTACCTCCTAGGGGCAAGGGGGGAGGCGGTCAACACCTCTGTGTCATCCATCATCCATCACGACCCTCGCTTTGAGCAACATCCAGCTACATGTGAATCACAATAATAAGTCATAAGAGTACGTCGTAGGCAAGGTTTCTGACTGGAATAAACCATGAGACACACTAGCGTCGTGATTCGTGCCGATTGGCTGTCATATTCGAGGTCCGAGCCAGTCAGAGCATCGCTGCTCGTGGAGTCGTGCACAATTCCAGCCGGGGCTAGCACGGAACTATCGAACGACCGTTTGATGGACGACGGGATGCCCCGTGACAGTCTGTGACCTGTCTGCGCCGATGCCAAGCCTTTTGGAAGTGAACTCGTGTTACGGATTCATCAATAATCATCATATGTACCTCCAATGTCGCTTTCCAACAGACGCTTTGCCATGGGTCGACTTGCATCGATAGGTATTGTCTCTCTGAACAGCAGAGAGCCGCCCGAGAGCTGCTGCTGTGACCCCGATCCCGGTCTCGGCGTCCAAGGCCCCATGCCATCCGAGGACATCGTCACATCGATGACAGGAACTATCGATGCACTATCGATGCACTTGCCACGCGACCACCAGGATGCTTCCCAGGTCTGGCAAACCCCCCATCATCACCAGTTCCAGGACTCAGGCTGGTGATCCATGCACTCCTCGTGCCTGGAGAACAAAACGCCCTCGGTTCTGAAGCGCACTGGCTGCCCAGGAACGTCGCTCGATGATGAGGCCGACTGCAGATGGCCAGATACTGGCGCCCAACGACCTGCCTTCTGGCTACCCCCAGCCTGCATAGCCGCGGATGACACGACGGCGAGGCCCTCGCTTGGAGACTGCCTTCGAACCTGGTCAAATGACAACACCACAGTGCAGCATCGTACAACATGCGCTGTGCCTCTCGAAAGCTGCTCGACACGTGGGAGCCACTTGCAGGCTCTTCGCACTACTATGTATATCCATATCGAGTGCATATGCAGGCCCGCTTTCGGTCTCCGCTCACTATACATCACATACCGTCCACGGTCCCTGCGGACAGGTCGCGCGGACAGCACTGAGCAGTGTATTCTGGGCAGCTTCCAGGGAGGATGTCCCTGTAGGTAATGTGCTGGCAATGGAGACGGCACTCTGCACATCCCTGGCGCACCTCGTGATTAGCTAGGAGGTAGTGCACATGGGCGCCTAGATGCGTAGGTAACATGATCCCTTGGCGCCTCGACGAGATCTGCGCTGTCAGCCTGCACGCCACATCGGTGTCTGCAGATCGCCATGGCCAGGCCGCATTGTACCGAGAAGGGGAGACGAGTCGATTACAACGGCTAGGTTTTCGCCACCAAAGGAGCAATGTGATGAGTTCCACTAAGTTTGGCAGATACTGTTCATGTCCTGTTGCGTGGTCGAGCTGCCTGATTGACAGACCTCGTATGCCAGGGCAGCCGGTGACTCTTCGACATACCGGCTAAATTCAGAGTAACGCAAAGGTAGGACAAAAGTGTCAACATGGAGCGCGACGAAGCAGTGTGCAGCCTGTCCTGCATTGCCGCGCTCCACCTCGGGCAACGAGACGCAGAGCTCAGGGCCATCGCCGTGTAGTCACTCTTCCCGATACGTGCTCCGATTGATCGGTGCAAGTGGTGGTACTGGCCATGTCGAAGAAGAATTGCATAATCCACGGGCAAGGTGTTCATGATCGTATGGCTCCTCTTCACGCCATAGATCGAACGACGGATGGAGACTTGGCGTAACGAATCTCTTCTTACGACATCTCCTGGGAAGATTCGGACGTCTGTTTCGATCCCCGACCATCGCGGCCCGAGAAGATACGGTCAGGCGATGGCGCCGTTCGGGTGCGGATCATGAATGATGTGACTTGGCGCACGGTCAAGGACGCCTTGGACTCGTTGCAGAGGCGAGCGGTCCGGCGATGTCAATACTCAACACGGCATGCCGCGCCAACCCTCTCATCAGCCAGCACCACTGACATTATTAGAGAGTGCGTTGCTGGACGCGTTCTTCTAAGCTGACGATGAGCTCGTGCAACCCGACTCATGCCCTGCGATCTGAAAGGCAAGGTACTAGCCGATATGCTGTTGGTGAGGCTTCAATCTTGGATGCACGTGTGGATACCCACCCATGAAGACGACTTCACCCACCCTACAATGACACGTCCACGAGACAGCCGAAACCTCACGCAAGTCCAGATCTCTTCGGACGCTGCAAAAAGCTTAGCTACAAGAAAAGTACTTTGGCTGTGAGTCACTCAACAATCACTGTCGGAGCTCCCATCACCCTGCCTACTCAATCAATCGATCAATCCACCAATCATTCACACCCACTGTCTTCCTCCACCTCCACCAATCAATCACACCCACTCTCTTGCTCCACCTCCACCAACCCAACCCCAACTTCAACCCCCCACCGTCTCATTCGCCTGCCCAATGGCATCCCCCACCAACGCCAAATTAACAATAGCCGCCAACCCATAATTCGCCGCATTGTTCGTCGACAACCACTGGGCCTCCTCCACCGCCCTCAACACCCCACTCCCCTGCACCCTCACCCGAGCCCACGTCGCCGTCGACTCATTAAACCCATTGTCGCCCGCCGAGAAAAACTCCGCCCACGCCTTCCTCGCCAGCGTCACGTTCCCCGTGCGCGACGCCGCGTACGCCAGCAGCCGCGACGTGCCCTGCAATAACGAGCGCGCGCTCCACGTGCCACCGTACCGAGCCTTTTGCTCCGCGGGCGTCGCGAAGTAATAGTAGCAGTAATCTAGGAACGCGGCCTCGAAGCCTTCCGGGAGGTCTGAGCCGTAGTGGTAGCTGACTTCGTCGATGACTTCCATCAGGCCGAAGACGGCGCTCAGGTGCGAGACGAAGATGTAGCCCTCGTTGTTTGGGTCGCCGGGCGGGGGCGAGATGGTGCCGTCGACGGGGCTCAGGAGGCCGTAGCCGGTGAAGAATTGGTTTTTGAGACTTGCGATGCCTTTGATCGAGTTGGTGAGTTTGGTCTGTGCTTCGTGCCAGCGAGGGCCGCGTCGCTCCCATTCGAGGAGCCAGGAGGCCGAGAGGGAGGACCAGTCGGTGCCGAGGGAGATGGCGCCGCTGGTGATTGGTTAGTCGTTGTCTGTCTTTGGTAGAGGGCGTAGGAGATTCGGTACGTACACAGATTTATCAGCCGTCTGCGTATAATTATCATCGCGCACTTTGCGATTCGGGTCCAGGTAAAGGAACGTCCTGTCCATATCAAGCGTGTCGGAGATGGTCTCGCCAATCCGCTCGTCGCCGCCGGAGACATAGTAGAAGATCTTACGGTACTGCGGCTGCGAGATACGAGCTTGCTTGCCGCTGTCGCCCCAGTGTTGAACTCCATGGCGAGTGCCTAGACCTTTCCACTTCCCTGATAATCAAAGGGTCAGCAAAACGACTTTTCCAAGCGACAATGGATGTCGAGGGTGAGAAGCCGGTACCGACCTAAATGATAGAAGTCCACTTCGCTCGAGTGCCTCGTCTCCGCCTCATAAAAGCGCCAAACATCCTTCCTCCCCGTCCTGAGAAAGTAATTCCCAAAGAACAAATTCGGCGAGAGCTCAGAATTGTCCCAAGCATATCCGCCGACATCGTACCGCCACTGATGGCGAACCGCATCGTAAGCATGCATGAAATCTCCATAATCCAAGAAGCCATACCACCGTCGGTCTTCCACCTGATCCTGGTAGAACTTCGCCAGGAAATCGAGGCGCGACTCGATAGCCGCAGCAGCAGGATTACTATAGTCCGGCGGGGCCCAGTAATCGCCCAGCGCCTGCGTCTCCTTGATGTACGTCGGGTCTTTGGCGAACAAGACCGGCGGATCAGTCGTGTGTTTGCTCAACGTGGCTAAATGATCTTGTGAAGGCGTCGCATCAAAAGCGTAGATGGAAAGTTCATTCGTCCTCGCAATGCCATACGGAGTGTTAAAACCCGGCTCCCAGTCCTCGTATGTGACCGCCAGCGCCGCAAGCTGCTGCGGCCCAGTCTCGAGGCCGCTGTCACTATGGTAAGGCCTGAGATCCAGCGGCTGCGCGAGAGGACTATAGATCCACATCGTCAACAACCCGACGTCAGAAGCCGCTCTACTGATATCGATCCCCGTTGGGTAGCGCTTCCAGAAGTCGCGCAGGCCAACTGCGAGGCCACCCTTCGTCGCTCCGCCAAGGTAGGCCAAACCCTCTGATCGCGTGCCTCCGGGAATGCCGATCCAGCCTTGGTCAGCTTCGGTGCGTTTCTGCAGGGTGAAGCCATCCGGCGAGAGTTGCGCGAGGCGGTAGTCGCCGAATGCTGGTATGTAGTGGAGCTGGCTAGAATTCAACTTGGCCCAGGTGGAGATGTCGGGGACTTTGGTGCCGTTGAATTGAGCCCCCGTGATTTTGCTTCCAGGGTCTACTCTCAGCCCTGATAGCCCTCGCACAGACTCGCTGAGCAGGCCGCCGTCGACACCAGCGATCCGGACATGGCGATCGAAGAGCTCCTCGCCCGCCAACGGCACCTCGAAGCGGACGCCGATCGAGGTGATGAAGTCTTTGCTGGCTTCGCCGTCGTAGATCAAGGTGTGCACGAGCCGGATCGCATCGCTGTTGGCGTAGAGGTAGAATCGAAGAATGAATGGTAACCATGCGACGTGTGCAGAGTTTTCACCGGTCGCTTCGTGAGAGCCACGGACAGTGACGAGAGCGCGCACAGAGCCCACATTTTCAGCAGTAACGTTATCCACCGTGCTCTGGAAGCGGAAGCGGTCGATCACAGACTTATTCGTCCCCGTTCCGTCGCCATATATACCGGTCTGTGAAGTGAGTACCAGACAGCCATTCTGTCCCACGATCTTGCCAGTCGCGGTTTGTATCTTGCTAACGAATGAGGGGCCCGCCCTCCGGAAGGAGACCCGGATCTTGCCGGTATCGACCGTGATTTCGTCGCTCGACTCCGTCAATACGAGACCTGGTTGCGCAGCACCGGTGGTTTTCCAAGAAGAAGCTGTAATTTCATACTGGTCCAGCAGGCTATCAGACTGTGGCAAAGCATGCGCAGTCCATTTCAGCGACCCATCCGCCCAGAAGGCAGTTGGCCAGGTCTGGATCTCGGTGTCTGGAGACGTGAATTGAGTGCTGTTGTAGAAGTACTGTCCCTTAGGCCATGGAAGTCCAAAAGTCGTCCCCGTGCTGTACGCAGGTTTTCCTCCCAGCCATGACACCTTGACACTGCTTGAGCTGCTGTTCGCGACTGACCGCGAGAATGCCCCATGAACTAAGCAGGTACTGGTAAGCTGCCAGAGTAGATTGGCCCTCATCGTAGACAGCGCATTGGATCTCACCTCGTCTCAAGGGCAGAGGGACTAACAAGGGCAATGAAAGGTTCATATATTTACCAAGCATCGAATACATTACCCGCATACCGAAGGCGAACCTAATGACCTGACTGATATTATTCCGTGAATCGATATGGATCCCTTGGCGGGGCCGTAATTAGCCATGCCGAGTGGACTGGAGCCCCAAAACGTCCACCTTCAACAGGGGATGACTTTCCATATCAGGGAGCAAATGGATCGCCATATGAGCTGATGTGCCGGAGTGGGTAGAGAAAAACCTCGATGAGGTATAACGACAGCAGTCGCCATACACGCCGGCATGGCGCAAGAACCCACAACGTGGTAGTTGTTGCAAGGATCAAGGGGAACGCCGTGAGGGGCCAATGGTTTGTGGGTAGCTTTGATGTTCGTGCCTGAGGCATGAACTCAAGGTAAGGTAGGGACGAAAGCCAAGTTTCCAAGAGCAGTGTCGGTAATAGTACATATCATACAATCTACCAATCACCCCAAGCAAGAACTCCCTGCGCAGAATGCCATGCTCTCGCAATATCAACTCGATCTATGTAAAAGGGGTATCAGTAATACAAATAGCTCGTCCCATTGCTCCTGAGCCTTCTCGGCCAAAAAGGCATGACACGACTAAACCTATGCCCAGAACGCCAGCCCCATCAAACCTCATTTTCGTCTCGCTTGTGTGAACTCGTCTGCTGTACATGCAAAGTCAATGACTGGCTTGCTCAAAAAACACTCATGGAACCACCGCTCCGAGATAGACCCAATCATTCATACTTGATCTCCCCATCATCATCCTCCTCTTCACCTTCGGCGTCTTCATCGCCACCGTCGCCATCCACGACCGCCTCCTCATCGGCCTTTTTCTTCTCACCAGGATCGTCACCCAAATCAGCTGCTGTGATCACATCTCCAAGCTTACTCCTGGTCCTTCTCAAGCTCGCACTGGCTCCGACGCTCCGACTTGGACTATTCCTGCTGCTCCTCGCTGTTGCAGTCCTCCTCACAGGAGTTCCGTACGTATTCCTTCTACTACCAACGCGGGGACGACCAGGTCGGCGTTTGGCGCTTGATATCATGCCGGGTACTGGAGGGAAGATTTCGAATCGGGTAGGGGGGATCGGGCCTGCCGAAGAGATGGGCTGGGAACCAGAGATGGAGCCGTTGGATTGATCTGGAGATGGACTGCGGGTGGGATTGCCAGTGGGCGTTTTGCGCGGAGAGGAGCGACGGGTAGGTGATGCGGTCGCGGATGGTCTATGGTCTTTCTCATTGGTGACGGAGGGTTGTGGCGTCAACGTCACGTCAATCGGTGAGCTTCTCTTGCGATCATTGGTGGGTGAGGTGGAAGTGCCGTTGACTGAAGCGTCAGGCGCGTCGGTTGATTCCGCTGCATCGTGGTGAGTCTCTTCATTCGGAGCAGCGATATCCTGCTGGTCATTGAGTGTCTGTTGCACATTATCCTTGGCCTTCTCTGCGATGGGTGGCACGGCTTCTTCTTCTCTCGGTGCCACAGTCTGCATGGGCTGATTCGCTTCTTCTCCCATGGCAAACAGGTTCGTTGGTCGACCCATGACGTACGGAGTCCAGCACAAATTCTCGCGGTGCAACTTGATATGCGCCTTCTTCTCATGCTTTTCCACATACTCCTTCATGTAGTCGTAATCAAGGCGAAGCGCATACTTCTTCGTGACAGGGTCTCTCACTAGGAATCTCAAAGCCTCCAAAGTCGCGATGATGTCGTCGGGAGTCATTCCAGTCTCACGTGCAATCTGCACGATGGAGAGCTGACCTTCATCTTCTGGGCTCGACTCTTTGCCTTGGTATCGCAGCAGCAAGCTGCAAAGGACATTTCGCCAATATGATCGGTAGGACACCAGTCCCATGTCCGAAAGCGGCTTCTCAGGTGAGCCGGTCCTGCCCTCGACTTTTGTCAGGAGGTAGGAGAACTCGATCAGCACCCTGCCAAACCCACGACGCATGTGCACTGGCAGCACGAGGATACAGCTGACATTGTTGCCAGGATTGCTCAGCGCGGCATCAAAATGCTGGTCTGCGTTGTTGGCCGGCTGTACTGCACCACCATTGGCTTGCTGAGTGCTTTGGCTCTCGTCGAAAGGATTCATCGAGTTTTTGGTTGGTGGAGGCCCCAGGCCTCGCTTCTCTTTTGAAAAGTAGCCAACGAAGTGACAGCCGAATTCATCATTCTCGGTCATGATGTAGAAGAGGAAAGGCTCGACGTCATAGTAGAGAGTCTTGGACCCCAAGAAGAGCTTCGCCAGCAAGCAGAGGTTCTGACAGTAAAGCGGGTTCTTGCGACCGTCGACCTCAAAGAACGAGATCACAGTCTCTTGGCCAGTTTCTGGATTGAGGACGCGATCCCGGTAAATTTCATCTCCAGGTGGATGCTTTGCCTGACACTTGAGCTTGTGCCGCCACGCCACATAGTCGGACGACATGTACTTCAAGCAGAACTCGCAGATGTAAAGATGTTTGTTCCGGCTGTACTCCTCCGGATATGGTGCAGCATGCCATGTGTCGATCTCATACTGACCAAAGTTGATGCACTTGATTTTGCTGGCGGGACCCGAAGTTGACTTCGAGCGGGCGGGCGTGGGTGCGGCGGTCTCCAGTTGAGCAAGCTTCTCCTTCCACTGGATCTCTGCTTTCTCGCGAGCATCTTGAAAGGCTTTACGATCAGTCTCGTTCGGATAGGTGCGAGCTGTGTCGGCCTCTGCGTCAGTCAAGATGCCGCCGTATGGCTTGCCTTTGAGCTCATCTGTCTCGCGGTCCGGGAAGGCATAGAATGGATTCGAATACATCGTCGTTTGCACTGCTGGGAAGTGCGAAGGTTCTTCGGGCTCGACAGTGACGGTCCGCCGGCTGTTGCGAATCCGGCGCGCTCGATCGCGTTCTCGTCGCCTTTGCTTCTTCTGCACTTCCTTGTCGATGTGGTCGAACTGTGCAGCGGTGACAGGTATTGACAAGATAATGCTACGTGGCTCGTCCGTGCGGGTGATGATGCGTGCACCTTTGAGTTTTGGCTTCAGGTGACGGAGTGGACGGCCGGTTCGCGATTTTGGTGAATCGGCATCAGTCGCGCCGTCGTTTCCGCCGAATGATGGTTCGCCACCGTTGGCGAGCTCGTCAGGCTCGTCCTCGTCTTCACGTGGGCTGGTCCGCTGACGTTTCCTGTTGACTGCCGGGCGTGGCATCTCTTCGTCATCTCCCGAGGGCGTCTTACGCTTCCTGAGCGACCTAGATCCGTCGAGAGCATCATCTGGCAAGACGAGCGTGTTAAAGATGGAATGTGAATCAGGCTTAATGCCACCTCTCGCGGCCGGCAACAAATCACGTGCCATCTTGGGTGCAGAAGAGCGTCGACGAGACGAAGAGAGCATCTCTGGCACGTTCTTGAAGTCGGCCTCCAGGCCATTGGCAACACAGTCTTTGCATCGCCATGTTCGGCCATCTGCATTGTCTTGTCAGCCGCTGCATGTCTGTGAATGTTTGCTTGGCGCCATAGAGGGGCGCGTGGGATTGGTCACGTACCTTCTTCGGGACTAATGGTAGCCCCGGCTTCTCGAGCGCATTGCCGATGAGCTGCAGCAGAAACGGAAGTCAGTGTCTGGACCCTGATTCCGTGATTTATGTTCGACCGCACAGCAACTCTCTTTCATGGGCTTTTGCTGGAATCTTATACCCGCGTCTGAACATACCATTGTCTCCACACACGGAGCATGCAAGATATTCTTCGTACTCCTCACTCGGATCGTGTTCTTCGTCTTGACCGCAAAATCTGCACGCCGTTAGCAAGCATGCCATTTCTCACATTCGACGTGCACATACACGCAGCGACTGCCGCCGGATTGACCAACTTCGAGCTCGTCACCGGCATCGTCATCAGCCTCCCAGTTCTCTGCCTCATCACCTGATTCGGAGGTGTCGTCACCAGACCCATCATCTTCAGCTTCCGCATCTGCCTCGGAATCCGTCTCTTGTGTCTTGCGACTCCGTGACCGTGCAGCCCGGGTTTTAACAGCCCCCACCACCTCGCCATCGTCCTCGTCATCCTCATCGTCTTCATCGGCAACCTCGGCGTCCGCATCGGAGCCCTCGTCCTCATCGGCATGAGCATTCCGCTCTGGCTCCTCTGTCTCCATCTCTTCCTCCAGCTCCTCCGCCACCTCGGCGTCCTGATCCTCATCGATCACGGCCATTTCCCTCCTGTTGACTCTATAATGCACCCCGCGGCCACGCAGCCCTCTTGGCGTCGGCGGGGCGACACGGTTCAGTATGATGGTAGCCAGCTTGACTCTGGTATGCCCGGAGCTGCTCTAGTATCTCGGTCACAGCATCGAGCGCTGTCGATCTCGTGACTGACGCCTCAAGCCTCAACTCCGCCAATGCCTCAAAGTGTTTGCCAAGTCGTGCTTGCGCTGTCTTTCGCGCCGTTTTGAACGCGTCACTGTGAATGGATATGGATCTGTATGCCCCTTGGGCGTGGTTGGATGCTTTTAAGCTCCGTCGACGTGTTTCCTGGCGTGTTAGCAGCTGCTGGGTCCTGGATCCGGTCTGACGATGGTGTGAGGCCTCTGGGGTGTCCGACTCGAGGCCCCTAATAATTTTGGCGTGGTTCACGTGATGATGCGACACGCCAAACGGAGTCTGGGAGGGCGTGCAGGGCGTGCGAGACTCGTATCCAGCCGTGAACCTCCTGTTGCGGGCGTCGTCTGGAGGTCAGACCCCAGCAGTGCCAGCAGCTCCGTGGGCAAAACGCGGGGGTTGGCAAGCGCGTCCCGCTGGATCTTTGACTGACCCTCGCCCGTCGTCCGACCTCCTCAAGCGACGACATTATATCATCCACCTCGATCAAGGCCTCAGCCACGCGCAGGAGCACATTGCAACATTGCGTACGACGCGCCAGAAGCTCATACAACACCGTAATCATGGTATGGTCCTTATCAGCAGGAGGACCCAGCCACCGTGTACTAATTCAGCTGCTCCAGGGCGTCCCATTCGAGGCCTTGATCCCTTATGGCATTATGCTCGCGTACGAACACCTCCTGTTACATGGAATACACCTCACCAATCTCTGACTTCTTGGCAGCTTCTTCGGCGTGTCCGGCGCCGGTCTCAGCAAACTCAGGCACATGCAGAACGGCGGCAAGCGGGGCAGACACAGCGTGGATCAGTGGGACAGGCAGAGTACGTGGGCACCGACCGCTGCTGTTGGAGCAGTGCGGGCGATGAGCATACGGGCTGACGTGTGGACAGTGATGGAGCGCGACAGGCGGCTCACGGGCTTCTTGCGTGGGCAGACGGATAACGTGCGGGCGCCGCCGGGCTTTGAGCTCAGTCATCCTTGGAAGGTGAGTTTGGTGATTGACGAAGGTAGAGAACCCCATGCTGACCATCATGAAGCTCGAGAAGGCGATTATGTAAAGCTGCGACTGCGAATACCATGAGAATTTCAATGCGTCATCATTCCCTAGTATCATGTCGGACGTGCCGTACTCCATTGACATTTCGTGCTACTCGTACATTCGTTGATTCTGCCGTTGACGCCCCCGTCAAAGAACTTGCGCCTCGTGATCTGTCATCAACGACTATCATATATCACCGTCATCATTACCACGCACCACCCTTCACCTCGTCCACCCCACCCATCACCTCCTCAACTCCCTCAATCTCTCCTCACGCTTCACCTTCATCGAGGTGAACGCTCTCCTAAACTGTCCACGCGGCCCCTCCTCCTCCTCCACCACCGCAAACTTCAGCGCCTTGCGCCCCATCTCCGCCTCCGTCTCCTCCATCCTCCACCCAATGGCCGCCGCATCCGCCTCCAGCATGCAGTCCCACCTCTGCTTGAGGCTCAGCAGAACGGGCATTGGGCGAAAGGGCTCGCACCAGTTGATCGCTGGGCCCTCCGTCACCGACAGGGGCGTATATTCCTCGGGCTCGTCGGCCTCGTCGGTGAGGTCAACAAACGCAACGCCTCCACCATTGCGACCGAGCACCTCTTCATCTCCGCCGTCGTCATCGTCGTCCCCGATCATCTCCATCTCCTTCTCGACCTTTGGCCGCCATTCTTCAATCTCTTCCGCCGTGAACCACGGCTCTGCCTTCCCCAGACTGCCCACCTCCACATGCCCGATTCTGGCCTGGGCGTCCTCCGGCCCGTCCTCCGGCAACTCCCACTTCTTCCACTGCCTCAGCTGCAGATTGCGCGCCCAGAGCCACGTCCGACTGAGGCGACATCCGCGGTTCGCCCGACGGATGTGCGCCATCTTGGTCTTTCGCTTCTCGTGCTCGTGCCAGAAGTCGAGAGCCTTGCGGCGCTCGATGTAGGCGATTGCGTCGGCGTTGCCGCTGCGAGCTTCGCGGCGTTTTGCACGCTGGTAGATCGTGTAGCGGTTCACGCGGCGAGCATCTGAGGGGTTAGAAGTTAGCATCGTGGGTATGTGGCGGTGATGCGTCAAGAGCAGCGGTCCAGGAGGTGATGCAGCGGGCGGCGGATGGTGCGGTCAAGGCCAGTGATCCAGGTGAGGGTGATGAGGGCGTGATGCGTTGATGGGTTGTACTGTCAAAAGATTGATGGCGTTGGAAGGTGCCCGGGAGTTGATGCGCGTCAAAAAGTCCGTGGGTCAGTGTCAAAGGAGTGAAGTGGTATCCGAGTCAATTTTGTGCAGCGCGTCGTCACCTAGGTGATCTGTTTATCAACACAGCTGCGAGCGGTCAAACACTCGAATCAACACTCACGTAGATTGTGAGTCCAGGTCGTCACTCCATCACTATCGCTGATTGATCATTCCTAGTGAATCACCCGTCAATATATCTGTCGAATATCAACGGCAGTGATCATTCAAGCACCTGATCCCTTGACAAAGAAAGTAACCCATTATTGAGCTCGATGGACAAAAATGGCCGGCAGGATCGCTCCTTCCTCGTACGTCAATATTTACTAACAATCCTCAGAAACACCTTTATATCAATGGCGCCTTCTTGCCTTTATCACGCGAGCTGGCATTCTCGAATCTGTCGAGGTCCTCCTGCGTGAGCGATGTGCCTGCGACCTTTTCACTTGTCTTCATCGGCTTGCCACGCCTCTTGGGACGCTCCCGTGGGTCATTATCATCACCATCTGCCATAGCATCCTGCTTGCACTTGCCTCGGGGCTTCGTAGTCTTCATCATTGCAGCTATGGGCAGCATTGGCCTTCACCGCTTCGAAGGACAAAGTGTCATCGTCGTCTAGATCGGCCCACCAAGGCTTCGAGTTTCCCTTTTCAATCATGTGCTCACGCCGACGACTTCTTGCCCTCCATTGAGTGCTCAATGAAGCTTCGTCCCTTGGGTCAGGGGAGAGCATGATCAGAATGATCTGTTGCCGTCTCTGCCTGGGCTGAAGCGGCGTCTCAGGCACGAACTCATCACCTCTCCCATCGTAAGGCCGTATTCGCGCCATAGTTAGCTGTCTGCCCAGGTACTTTCAGAACAGATCTTCAGAGGCTGTTGCTCCATCCACAATGCCTCAGAAGTCCATTCCCCTTATAACATGAAAGCTTGGCAGACATCCACCGAGCTCGGAGTCTGATTCGACGTCCGTTAGCGTGGCTTCCGGCACACCAATGGGCATCCAGGAGCAAGCAGCGTGCCTTCCTCTTTCGTCACGGCAAAGCCGTACTCGCATTTGTCCCTACTGGGTCCTGAACGAATAATCTGTCACCTTGCCACATGACCTAAGGCTTGGATACTTGTCTAGTCCAATTGAGAAATCAATGACTGCTATCGCATACCCCGCTCTACGCTCAACCAAGGTATCCTTTCCACCACCCACCTCCCCATCTTCACACTCGGCTCATCAAGCAACCTCGTCCCGATCTCCGCCAGTAACAGCGTCAACGGCAATATGAAAAGAACCTGCGTGAAGACGAAATTGAACTGCAACCCCACAGGTCCGAAATCAGGCAGTGGAAACTTATTATCGTACCACATCGGATCTCCGGCGTTGCCAGACACGACCTTGCCGAAGAACCGCGCGATCCTGTCGCCTACAGTCCAGACTATCAGGACGTGGATGAGGTAGAAACTGAAACTCACGCGGCCGAGGTAGCGTAGGGGCCGTGAGCTGAGGAGACTTTGAAGCCATTTGATGCGCAGGACACCGTAGATGAAGAGCGTGGCGCCTGGCAATTCCCAGAAGCGCCAGTATTTGTGGTTGTCGGAGAGGTAGATGGACGGTGTTAATGAGGTAATGAGATGGTAGCCAGGCGTTGATAGTGCGTCCTCGGGGTCTCCCATCCCGGTCGGTTGCGACAGGAGCCACCATCCAGCGAAGAATAGAATGTGATGCAACACCGACTGCGCCATCTTGCTCAACCGCCTCGCGATCACGTCGTCCAGGAAATTCAAATCGTTATACACCAACAACATCCCCGCCATGAACATCGCCATCGCCCACTCATACACCGCCAGGAATCCCACACAACTCATCACAATCACCCAACCCCTCCATTTCCCAGGCAAATAGCACAACAACCCCAAAAGGCAGAACACAACCACCGACCCCGCAAACTCAACGGCAATCGTCCAAACCGGCGGATCATAAGGATACCATCTCCCAAAAGGCCCCGAATTTACAAACGGATTCAACACCACGCCCGTCTCAACCACCCACTTCCCCACCTCCTCCCACAAACTCCCCTGCACCTCCGGCCAATGCACACTCGGCGCTAAACCCCATGGCGCATGCAGAAGCGCCACAAACCCCGCCGTGACGCCCAAAACCGGCACAAACAACCTCACCGGTCTCCGCACCGCCGCCGCCAGCAACCCCTTCACCACGATCCCCCTCTCCACCCCATCCCGAATCTGCCTCAGAGGTCCCCGACACAACACATATCCCGACAGGACGAAGAAGATCGCCACGGCGGGCGCGCCACCCGTGAAGAAGATTCGGACGAAAGGGAGGGTGCTGAAGGCATAGTTTGAGCTTTGGTAGCCGAAGCCTTTGGTGATATTTGCGCGGTGCTCGTCTGCGCTCCAGTAGGCCGTCCAGTGCGCCATGTAGACCATTAAGGCTGCGGAGCCGCGGAGGCCGTCGAGGTGGGTAATTGGAGAGGAGAGGGATCCGGATGGGGTGGAGGGGGCTGGAGGTTGGCCATCTCGTTGATGAGGGAGGTCCGGGTCATTCAGGAGGCGGTGGGTAGGCAGGATGTTTTGTAATTGGTGTTCTTCCGATGTTTCGTTGATGGTGGTTGCCATTTTTTGATTCTATTCGACGATGGGTTTGAGAGCGCATATTGTGAGCCAGTTCTCAAATCGCGTGCTGTGCACAGGGCGGTGTCTTATCGGGTGGTCGATCTCATGGTGGTGGTCTTCGGGCTTCAGTCCTTCGATTGTTGTCAACAACGGCAGGGCAAAGGTTTAATGGTAGACCAAAGTCTTGGCAGGGGTGGAGCCGAGGCGTTACCTTATTAGCGTGAACCCTGCGCCGACATAAAAGTCGAATAAATAATGCGAGTAAATGCAGCATTTGATTCTTCAAAACTGAATGTCTTCGTGATAAAGCTGCTGAGATTCACAGTGTTCACTGTCAAGACCAATTCCTCGCGCGGCCGTTCAATGGTATCTCTTATGCTAGTCATCTCATCGTCACGCTACTGACAATACGAATCTACACGTCCACAATACATCCGATGCCCTCATTTCCATCTCTGACATGCGCTGTTGATCGATAGTGATAACGACCCCCTCCAGTCCAGTCAGACGACTCGACCCTAGATATCCTTCTTTGCCTCCTCCGGCTCGAAGTCACTGCTCGGCGTCATAATATCTCCACCCTCCGTAGTCGAAGAGCCCTCTTCAACATCATACGGCCCACCGGTACTATCCCTCTCAATCTCCCACGCGCCATCGCCATTCGAACCTGGCCCACTTGACTGTCTCCGCTTGCCTCGCTCTCGCATAGCTGCGTGCAAGTTCTTCGACACCTCATCCATGTCCGCCTTCCCTGACGCCTTATCACCAGCCGAGTCAATCGAGGTAAAACCAAACGAGCCGCCAAATCTGGCACCGTCGTGACTATTAGTCCGACTTCTTGATCGGTTGGGAGTGTTGGGTCTGGAGGCGAAGATGCCAACTTTGCCGATGTCTGCAAGAGACTCGTTGCGCGGCAGTCCCGCGGTTCGAGGCGTCTTACTGCGTTGGAGGGTACCTGCTGCAGGTGGCGTAGCGGGCGTGAAGGTCAAAGTATCGAATCCAGCTTGTGGACTCTGCGGTGTACTTGGGCGTGAACGTTCAAGGACAGGCGAGCCTGGCTCACCACTGACTTCCTCCGGATCATGTACGATCCTTCGCCTGTCAAAGTCCGGGAAGAGTTCCGGGCCAAGCTCGTTGATGATCTCGTTTATATCATGCTGCAGCCTTTCTCTCCGTTTCCGAAGCTGTACCAGCGTGTTTGCCGACGTAGGATTAATCGACAGCCAGAGCGGTCTCAGAGACTTGAAGATGTCCATGCCAATCTCTCCAAATCGGAGCGAGCCGAAACACACGGACGGGAAAAAGAAGATTCCGCCCACGGCGACTGCCCATAATGGAACCCACGATGGGACTCGGCCACCAACACGGTTCACGTGTGTCCAATAGACAAGCATGAAGGTGTAGAAAAGGTCGAGGACTGGTGTTAGAGCAAGAGCGACTAGGATTTTCCAAGTCGCCACGACGTCTCGAGCACGAATCTTCACAGTCGAGGCGGCAAGTGCTTCCTTAGCCTTGATCTTACTTATGCTTTTGCCGGCGATGAACACTGGAGCAAATAGGATGACGCCCGGTAGCACGGCCAAGGACAGCACGGCCAACTTGAGCGTGCGGTAGACCAGAGTGGCCACCACCTTGGGCCAGCTGAATTTGGCATACGAGACCTGATGATCGCGGATATTGAGTCGGAAAAGGGTGCGATTGTAGTCCAGGACATCCTTCCTGAGCTGTACGATTCTTGGATCATCTTTATACACGGTGTAGCCCTTGATGAGTCGTCGGTTGAGTTCGACGACCATAGGCAGTGGCAATCTCTTGCCCTTGGGGTTGTACAGTCGCCGCACTGCTTGTATGAGCATCAATGTGTCGTAGTCTGGCGCTAGAGTCGTCACAGCTGTCAATCGGTCGTACACAGTCTCCAGAAGCTGTTGTACGGGAGCTCTGCGATCGCCATTCCTGTATCGCTCCACGAGCTCCGAATCGATTTCGATTGGTGCGCCGAATTCGATCACTGCCCGCGAGCGGAATTTGTGTGCATGAAAATAATTCATCCCGACCGGGACAATCGTAACGCCGCAACTCGGATCCTCAGCCAAAGCACCGAGTGCCATGATAGCCAGACCAGCTTTGAGTGGCAACAACTCTGTTCGATCGTGGCTGCCTCCTTCTGGAAAGATGCCAATACATCCACCTGATCGAATCCGCTTGAACACGGCATCGTACACTGCACTCTGGTCAATGTGAGGTGCCACGCTGAAGCTGGTCCCTTCAAAATCTGCTCCACTCTTCTCTTCTGGCTTTCTCACATCACTCGGCAGGTGTCCATTTCCCTCCCCGATGTCTTGCCCTGTCAACTGTTTGATGGCCACCTCGGCTTTGAACGGCTTCTTCAACCTGATCTCATTCTCGCTGACAATCTCCTTGATCTCCGCGTTCGCCGCAGTCTGATTCACGCTCGGCAACACCAATAACCCTCCAACTTGGTACACCTTCTCGTCCTTGAAATCAACTCCATTCCCTCGAATCAATGTTGGGTCTCCCTCGGGATCAGGCAGGTATATCTTGCCCTTGGCCGGCTTCTTGCTGTCCAAGGCTCTCCCCACCGGCACGCTGCCTACCAAACTCGCCGCAAATCCAATGAACGCTCTTCGCATGGACTTTTCGGCGATCAAGAACGCTATCCTCCTCTTGGCATCTTGGCGGACAGTGCGCATCAAGATGAGCGGGTCGACGAATTGATTGGCATGAGGTGCTGCGACGAATATGACGGGGCCTTTACGAGGGACTCGCCAAGTGCTGCGGGGATGGATCTCGCGGAAGAAGATGTCGACGACGACGTTGAAGATCCAGAGGAAGAGATCGTAGACCAAGTCGCCATAGCCGGCCATGGTTGGGAATGTTTCAGATGAGGAAGGCGTGTGGAGTGACGGGAGCTATGGTGGCAGGAACATCGGGGGCTGTGTGCTGCTAGACAACCGCTTTGGTTGACATGTGAGAAAGCAAGTGGTTGAGATGTGATATATGAACAGCTCAGGATGTATCAAGCCGACCTACTAATGAATCGAATTCGTTGGAATGTTTGAGGGCTGCATAAGCTTACGGGATGCATAACTTGCCTGGACCTCCAGCTGCAGTTGAGAAGTTCAATTGCGGGGCTGCTCGTGCTGCTGACTAAGCTAGTCCTGACGCGCCAGCGACGTGTGCATCTCGCGTCGACAATTATTCCAGTCTCATTCATGATCGTCATCCTCGACTGTTACAGTATCATCTTATGTCCATAACAAGAAATATGCTGCTTCCTCAGACTGAGCACGATTCAAACGAGCGCTGGTCGCATTGCCGTGAGGAAGGACAATAGCCGCGTTAAAAGCCATCTCACGGTGTGCTGCACCGCGGCCAAGCAATACGCTCGGCAATACCAGTACCTGATATGCGGCCGACGTGAGTCAGAGACCGTTGGGTCTGTCCACCGATCCTCCAGGAGCGAAGCACAGCGCCATCGGGTCGAGGCACGGACGATCAATCTCCTGAGCCCTTGCACTCTAGTCTGGCACCGTCGCTTTCGCGATCATTATTGTGCGTCGTAGCGTCGACGTCTGGCACTTGGATAGTCTTGTCTTGGCCTTCGTAAATTGAATGAAGGCCTTGAAGACACAACGAGGACACTATGCCAAGTCCTGCTCTCGACCGCACACACGGGCAAAGGAAAGGTGTTTGCCCAACGGAGCAATTACGGAGGATCCCACAGATTCGACCTCGACGACGAAGGAGGGACGTACCAGCACCATGCTTCCCGTGTGAGAGATGACGACAGGAGGACCGTTGATTGGTTCACAATACATCGAGTCGATTCTTGCGACCATCTTTCCAGACGGCCTTCGCAACGGCAGCAGCTCAGGAGAGGTTGAGTGCAAAGTTGAACGTATCAGCCTGGACGTGGTTCCAGCGAAGACGAACACCTAGGACCTCCTTCCCATCGCACTCACGGTCCAGCACTGATCAAGATACGAGTCGATGCGTGACCTATGAACGCGCGTATCGTCCACCATTAGGCCTGAGGTTGACAGTACCCTGGGCAGTGGTGCCCAGGAGGGTGCAAATGATTCTACAGTCTCAGTGAGGCAAGTGCTCCAGTAGTGAGGCCTAATTAAGCTGGACTCAGCGAAACTGCGACTTGTCGCAGGGAGTAAGGTGGCCTTCCGAATGGACGCACTCAAGAGCTCGACGAAGCCTGCAGGATTATTTCCGGCAAGTCAATGAGCTGAATTGTGGACCACGGCGACCTCCACCTTGTTTGCTCAGTTACTTCTAATGCGCTTCCCTCCGCGCTAGGGCATGCGTACTGCACTCTCCATCCATCGTCAATGCCGGGATGTGCTCTGCAAGATACCGCATATTGTTTCCTGCATCATGCACATCGTAAGTCTGACTTTCTGACTATACCTTTTCAAAGGTGCGATGAAAAGTTCAAAGCAGATTGCACAGCATCCGGCTGCTGGTAGGTCATGACATACTCGATTGCCGTTGCATTTTGTTTCATCTCCTGATAGACGTGAGTCGGTTGAGTGCGTTCCCTGCTCTCATGCACAATGGAAAAGATCAAATGGAACATGGGACTGCTTTGCGCGGCAGCTCGCTCGGTCCGTTTCAAATGGGTTGCAGGCGGCAGACACTGTCTCAGCACAGTCTTAAAGCAAAATGGATATCTGTGAGCAACCGCGAACGTCCTCAGACCGCCAATATCATGGTCATCAGATGAATCGGTTCCATGGTATCAGTGTATCAAAGAGGCAGCATAGATGTCTTCAGGAATGGTCGCGTTATCGAAGCCGTCGATGGTTTGGAAAGATCCGCCGGCTCCGGGGCAGTTGGGGTCAAGCAGCGATGGCCCTGGGCAGCGAGCAGAGGGAGGACGTGGCGGGATTGGCACGATGCCTGCGAGCAGTCGTGGATGAGGACGATTGTGCCGGTGAGCCTGCATGCTTGGGTCGATGTAGTGTCGCGATGGAAAAGGTTGAGACTGGGCCTGATCTCGGCTGCAAGGCATTTGGAGGTCATATGAGTTGAACTCAAAGATGAGGCGGAGCAGATTTTTGGGGGGCAAATTGGCGACGGCCGGCCATCATGAGGGAGGCCTTGTTGTATTTTGACAAGCTGTCATGTCGAAGGATCGCTTTTGAGAGTCACGAAGCATAGACGAATGTCAACACTGCGTCCAATCATGCTGATGACGCTGCGGACGAGCAGCTTTCCATATCATCAACTGGACGACTTCGCCTGTTCTGTACGCTAATACCTCAATCTCTGGCTAAACGTCTTACATGACACTGTAGGCTGTGAAGACATGCAATCAATGTAATATTCATATTATGGTCCGTGCGCAGATTTCGCAACCCTCAATTTCTCACGACAGACCTGCCTGCACATATAGCTTCAACTATTTCTGAGAGCACTACGTTGCCAAATGCCATCCACAGCCCAGACGGAAGCCCTGACCAAATGGCTTCGCGATCATGGAGGCTACCTCCACCCAGCGATCAAAATTTGTCAAGACGAAGCCAATGCTGTGCACTGGCGAACCGAGAAGAAGCTCTCCATGCCTGGTACCACATTGTCGACGGTGCCACATAGTCTGACCTTGTCTTACCTCAACGCTCTCGTGGATGACGCTCTCCCGGTCTTCAAGCAACGGCGAGCCGATTTCAAAGTCGAAGCCATGAATTTCTTCTACCTCTGCGCACAATACCTGAACAAGGAGAAGTCGTTCTGGAAACCCTATCTGGATCTCCTGCCCAGCCCGGAGCACGACTTCACGACCCCACTGTACTTCGATGATCCGGCAGATCTTGTGTGGCTGGAGGGCACCGACATCTTGCACACGATGGTCGCACGGAGGGAAGTGCACGAGCAGTACTACCACCCGGGTCTCCGGGCGTTGCATCGGTCCGGGGTCGATACGGGGCCTTACACATGGTCAGTGGATGTTGTGGGGAGGTAGGTGGTCATGGCATTGACACCGCTCACAGGAATATCTTTCGCTGGGCTATCACGATGTTCACATCACGATCTTTCTCCTCTCGCGCTATAGCTCCTACAGACAGCAAGTACTGGACGACGTACAAGCAGGGTCCTGACGGTCGCAGGCAGACAGTGCTGCTCGATATGTCACGAACGCCTCCCGAAGATCTGGACTTCCCGATCTTGTTCCCTGCGATTGATTCGGCGAATCATGACCCAGACGCTCACGTGGCTTGGTCATTTGACACCGGTCGGTTCAGTGTCTTGCTAAATGATGGCACTGTCCAGGCTGGCGAGGAGGTCTTTAACAATTATGGAGCAAAAGGTAATGATGAGCTTCTTCTGGGCTACGGGTTCTGCATAGAGCACAATCCGAACGACGGCGTACTGCTTGTGCTGAAGCCACCACCGCGAGACCTTCAGGTAGATTTACGGCGGATACACCCTGGCTACTTCACCACCTCTGGATATTGGGCGAGCGAAAGGGCAACTTTCCGCCTCAAGCGGCCATCAGCCAGCACATCCTCGAGGCCAGAACAGATCTTTCATGAATTGCCAGAGCCGCTACTTGAAATCTTGCTCTACATCTGCCGTCGCGAACGAGGCTTGCCTTTTGTGTTCTACGAGTTGCCGGTAGAGTATCTCACCTCGAACGCCACTGGACGAAGATACTTGCCACACATTGCGAAAATGATCGTGCAATCCTTAGCACCCAAGTTGGCCAAGCTCGAGGCCGTGGTTCTCCCCGATCCAGAACCTCAGAACCAGAAGCAGCGGGTGGCGAAGATCTACCGGGACAGTCAACTAAGCATCCTGCGAGAGATGGTGGCTGTGCTGAGGGTCTTCACAAGATCGTTCTTGATGCCTGCCGCAGTGTCAGGTGCAAGATTTGTGACACTTGAAGGCTTGATCGAGCTCTGGAGCTCCAAAACATCACCAGAGAATGTGGTGCCGTTCATCAAGGGGTTGGAAGCATGTTCCGGAACGGCGGATGTCGACCAACTGAGGTCTGCTGGATGGGAAGAAGACGCCTTTGTGCTGCTGCTTGCATACATCTATCTCGAAGCGAGCGCACGCCAGGCTGATCCCCTCGGGCCGATCGCAGAGACGGTCGAACCGGAATCAGCTGGGTCTGTCGCAGCAGCTGGTGCCTCTGGCTGGGTGAAGGACATGCTCCCAGAACACGTTACGGCTACGCTGTCATGCAATGAGTCTTCAGGAATGCCCGCGGATGCTGCTGCCCATGCCGAGTCCATTCTCGAGCTGGTCGCTACTGCCAGGCAAGCTGTCAATGAAGGATCGTGGAGCGATGATCGCTGGCATTCGAGTCTGATTGTGGCTTTTGGGGATATGCTGCAGTTCGAGAGTATGATGATGATGGTGCCGAGTCCAGATCCTGCTTCTGGCGAGGAAGCTAGGCTGGTTCTCTATGTTCATGGCTAGGTGGACTACAGTCGATGTCCCCTCTGTCGGGTCGTGGTAGGCGGCCTACCAGACTCTGTATGAGACTTCTCCGTGCTGGCGACCTCTCGGGTTAGTGTTTGGGCAAGCCAAAGGCACTCATCGAATCGGTGCATATTCGCCAGACCACGTTGCACATCAAGAGTGCCAGTACACATTCATGGGCAGTCCCTCTACGTCAATTCTACGTAATACTTGGGGAAAGAGAAGGGTTTGCCTCGTTGTCCACGTCATTCGCAGGTAGGCTTCCGTCCGAGCGACTTCCGCTCAGTCCGAGCCACTCTTCTACTCGCTGTCGGAGACCGGACCACCAATTGCACGATCACCACGACGGGGATATCGTGAGGTCTAACCGGCGCCTTCTTGGCTTGAGCATCACGATGCGCCGCTGAGTTGAATGCGAGAAGGACCCGAGTCAACCTGGTCATTTGGACACTGGGGGGCGTCACCAACGTGGTCGAGACGGGCTCCATCACAGCCCAGCGCGATTGATCGCCTCACCAGTGCGCTGCGGACGGCTTGTTGAATGATCGTACAGGGACTTGCAGCCGGACACGATCGCCTTTTCGCATGCTTGATGAGTCCCAACACTGACGAATGTCCACTGATGATGGGGCCCAAGTCCCCTACCCTGGTGGCGTGGGCGCCATCGATACTCTCCCGGTCCTCGTAATGATGATCCGAGAGACTGCGACGACTGCGGGTGCGACCAGATGCACCCGGCCGTCCACCTACCGACAGACATCCGTACGACGAAGGACGTCGTTCGTTGAGCCGTAGGTGAGCAGACCGGCCCAGACACCGCTGCAATCCACTCACGACGCTACCTCTGTGGGTATCCGGGTGGGCGCCTGCACCTGCTGCCCATGTGCTCTCAGTCAACGCGCGGCATCGGTTTCAATGTGCCTCAGATGCCGACAATGCCTGCGGGATGGGGCTACCGTCGCTCCTTCCTGTCATGGGCACATTCTCCCGAGGCGAGCCAACGCCACCCGGTGAGAGGCCGGGACGGATGCAGGCCGGAGTGATGGGGTTGAGATCTGCCCTCGCCGGATTCGGACTGTGCCTATCTTCGTCGAGGTGTGGCGGCTGGCTTGAGAGGAGTCTAATAGGATCGAGTTCTCGTCTAGCCCAGCGTGCTGTTTGATCTGCAAGATGTCGTGACCGAGATCCACTTCCCACCCGTTTCAGGACCCACTAGCCCCGTATGCTATTCTGCCTCTGCTGCAACTTGCACGGCCGGAAGCCCGCTACGTGTGATTGTGATGTCGTATCCTTGCCGCAGATCCTTGTACATAGCAGGCTATATATTCGTCGCCTATATGTAGGTGCTGCACGTGGGACGGGATCGCCAGACCAGGATATCTAAGTTCGCCTAGATAATAGATGATTAGGTGGACATACATGTACATATTTTGTTGATCTGTGTTATTATTCTAGCTGCCTACATTTGAAAGTCAGGGCTCTCCGTTCACACATCATCATGGTGCAGGGAAAAGATGCATCCTGTCTGCCCCAAGACTCCAGGCGAATGGGTCCGGAGGCATTCGTACCCACAAGCACAGCAAGCAGCGGTTCGGCCACCTCACGAAGGCTACCTCATACCATCATGGCCGACGACCTCCTCACCATAGTCGTGTGTGTTTCCTCTGCCGAACTCTGATGGAGCCCCCAAGAGCCTCACTCGAGACCAATGTTGACGCCACAGGAGGTTCAGGTAATGAGCATTATTATCGCCCTACTTCCAAAGAGCATTCTTTGATCTGCCATGGTCAGACACTGCTCCAGTCCCGACCTCCCGCGACAAGGACGCACGATGATGCCTCCAAATTTGTTTTGTGGCTGGTACTACTCCATACATGTGAATTGAGAACATTTGCGAGAAAAAAAAAAAAAAAAAAAAAGGTGTCGGCGTCTGTGCCGACCTATATAGGTCATGCCGCCATCCATCCATCCCGTCGGTCTGAGACTGGGGGCCACGGGAGATGAAACAATGTATAACGACGCTTTCTGAAATCACGAATACATGTCGTGGTCAGGGCTAGTAGTGGCCAGCCTTTCCATCCGAGGCCAGATACGACGAGGCTTTCTCCGCGCGTGGTTGTTCGGGATGGGCGGTCGCATCATCTCATGCATGCGACAGCATCCAGTAGAAGCATCGGCGGCGGTCATGATCCCAGCAGCCCCCAATCCCAGGTTCGTGGGTATGTATCATCATCCTCCGATGAGATAGAGTATCTCGCATCGCGATGATCAGGCTCGTCTCGGTCGCCGTTCATGCAAGGCTCCCCTCTGCTCAGTCCGCCCAGCCATCCTGGACGGACGCGACACCGTCCTCCCCCATGTTTCCAGTGACACGGGCGTTCGATCTGTCCCCCCCCCCCGTACTGTACCTTGTTTGACAGATCTCGCTCTGATGACCAGACGGCCGACCCCTGAGTTGCAGAGCTCTCAAACATGCGGAGAAAAAGCTTTGCTCGGACCTCACCTCCTTTTTATTAATTAGGCTACTTACAATAGGAGCTAGGCCGTTGAGAGATGCTTTCGGGGTACTACCACAGGCTGGAGATTGGAGTCTCTCAATGCCTGACATGACGTCTTTTTGCTTTTTATTTTTTTCATCCTCCGCGTCTCACGGTATGGGAAGGGCGGATTTTTTGGGCTTTTGAGGCGACGTTAGCTGTCTTTCCTTCCGAAGCAAGCGAACCGCACTTTTCGAGCAGGACCGTTGTCAGCCACCCCCTTCCCTTCCCTTCCGAGCCTGTCGATCGCTGCAGGACCCAACGCTCGAATGATCCGCCCCGGCGAATGCGACTCTGCATGGCTGAACTCTACTGATAAGCGCGTGCCTGGATGGTCCGTTCGAAGATCAGCCACCTGTGAGATGAAACTCATGGAAGATCCGGTCGTGGATCCGGAGGCATTTCCTCTTCATCAATGCGGATTCTACATATCGAGCAATGCGTCGCGCTGATCATACGAGAAGCAAAAAAGTCTATCATCTATACGGTCCCGTCTACATGTAATTCATGCCGTAACGTCGTCAAGAAATTGCCTGGCCCAAAATTCTGTCTCTGATTTCGATTTTCGTGTAATTCTACAAAAACTGCAAATGGGAAGTGATGCGCCTCTTGCTGTCATCGGAATAGATGTCTGCCCGCTGCGCGATGATGTACGTGTCTGGTGATGTGAAAAGGCAAGGCTGATGCCACTCCATTGGCCATGCCTACCGCAGTCATGGCGGCAGACATGACCAGCGAGAGGTCTGGCTCGACCGATGCACTGCCGCCGAGAGCTTTGTTCGAGTGATGCGGCTTGTGGCCGCCAGTGGTCGTCGCCGCCGCCGAGGCAGACGCGGCTGAAGTTTCTGTCGTCATGTATGCTGTCGGGTGACCATCGATGGTGGTCGAAATCTGGGTCAAGATGGGTGTGGCCGGAGCCGGGGGCTCGTCGGGCATCTCGCACAGCGAGCTGTTGTAGAGCAGGTGGGTCGGGTAGAGGATCTTGGGCGTGCCGGCCATCATGCCCACGCTGAGGAATCCAGTCTGGTTGACCGTGACGTTGGTGCAGCTGAGCAGCTCTGTCAGCTGAGTCCCGGCAGGATAACCATGGTTGTCGAGGGGAAGCTCATAGTAGACTTGATCTTGGCCGTTATTGCTCAGGACGGTGATGACCTGACCGCCGTCAAAGCCTTTGCGCATCGCCAAATTATGCAAGTCTTCATAGATGACCTCGTTCATGTACGAGGTGTAGTTCTTTGACGTCCGAACGGCCCATTGACGGACCGTATTCAGCGTGGCAATGTATTCGTACAAGGGTGCTTGGGTGTCATACCCGGTGGTCCAGAGGGGTGCACGGTTGAAGTATGGAGAAATGCCGCCATTCATGTGTTGCTCTTGTCCTTGGTAAATGATCGGAATGCCATCCGCCATGATGGTGTAGGCTATGATGTTCTGGGCGAGCGCGAGGTCGTCCGTGGCATTGGCGAACCGTGGCACATCGTGGTTCTCGCTGAAAATGCCCAAGACTGTCGGGTCGTCGCAGTGCTGCTTGACGGACTGGATCGTCAACGTCAAGTCGTTGATGCTGCCGGTGCTACTTTCGAACGCGCGGGTGAGCGTGTAGTAAATCGGGTAGTTGAGGATGCTGCCGATGGTCGCCTCCCATTGACATGCCAGAGAGTCGTCGCCTTGCATCACCTCTCCCATCGCGAACACACCTGAAGCATTGACGAAGTCGGTGAAGAATGCGGGATTGACGTTGATGCTGGTGTCGATCCGCAAGCCATCGATCGAGTAATTTCTAGGCATGATCAGCATCTGTGCTCAGCATAATTGGTCGTACCCAGGTTCGACATACGTGACCATTTGCGAGATCCACTCGCCAAACATGTCTTGCACTTCCTGATCCTCTGTTCGAAGGTCGGCCAAGGTCACCAAATCATCGCCCAAATAGCACAACTCGACGACGGTTTGATTGCTCTCCTCTTCGATGACGCAGTATTCATGATAGTACTTCTGGTCACTGAAAGGGTTGAGGACCGCATAATCCATGATCCAGCCCACGCCAGCCCAGCCCATGTGATTGACCACGATGTCCAGCATCAGGTACATTCCACGGGCATGCAGCTCATGGACGAGCTCTTTCAGGTCGTCGGCGGTTCCAAAGTGCGGATTCAAGGCGTACAAGTCCTGCTGCCAGTACCCCGTGTAGGCCTCGCCGTCTCCAGTCTGCTGCGGGAGATTTGCCACCACGGGAGAAATCCAGATGGCATCAAAGTTCATCCCCTGGATGTAGTCCAGCTTCGATTGAATGCCTTTCCAGGTCCCGCCGCAATATAGTCCGTCCAGGACCGCGCAGTCCGGGATGTCCTCGGTGTTCGTCGAGCCATCTCCGTAAGCAAACCTGTCGGTCACCACTTGATAGATTGTCCTGTCGCGCCAGTCATCAAGTGATGCCGCAGAAGTGAGAACAAGGAGGGGAGAGAGGGTACAGATCAGGCCGAGGGTGACGAGACGTGTAGAGAGAGCAGTGGTCATGGCCATGACGATGGTGTTGCCTCAGCCAGGGGCGCGTCCCACCTCGTGGCCGCCTTTGCGCGACAAGGAAAGGTTGCAGCCAGCTGCGAATGATTATTAGGGAGCGAAAGAGTAGACAGGAAATGAAGGCCTGCCTCGTGATGTCTCGTCATCAGCACACGAGGGAAACAAAGGTGAAGTCCTGCAGCCACAGTGGGTCACCAGCGGCT
Organism: Teratosphaeria pseudoeucalypti; assembly: GCA_013403795.1. Classification (NCBI taxonomy): domain Eukaryota; kingdom Fungi; phylum Ascomycota; class Dothideomycetes; order Mycosphaerellales; family Teratosphaeriaceae; genus Teratosphaeria; species Teratosphaeria pseudoeucalypti. The sequence goes on along the minus strand of JABBMZ010000136.1, from coordinate 10,618 downwards.
ATTGGTGGTGTGCACTGCGGTCTGCCATCATCAGGAGCTGGTACATGTCTTCATCATCATCATCATCATCATCATCCCCACCGAGCACGGCGGGTGCGGCGGGCGGCCGCCACGAGAAGGCGATTGCCACTGCTCGCCTATCTCCCACGTTGAAGAGACGGCCCAATCTCCAACGTTGAAGAAGATTGGGCTGTCTCTGCGGCCCAGCCAGAGGATGCGGATGAGGAGCGTTTGCTCCCAGAATCCACGGCGCCCCTCGGACATTCTCCTGTTCTGTACACATGAAACTGATCGTGAAGATAGGATGTCATGTCCACGCCATCGTTCCCATCTCATGCGCGGCGACCGAGATCCATTGAAAATTCACATTCTGGTGGCCCAACCAGACAGCCTCCGAAAAACCAGTCACGTGTCCGTTTGGCGAAGATGATGAAACGTGTCTCGGAAGGGGGCGGTCCACTGGTACTGCTCTCGCTTGGGAAGCACCTAGCCTGCCCTTGTGTAACGACATGCCCGAAGGATTTCGGCCTGTTATTACCTATTGACGATCATCTCAGGATGATGAGAAAATCCACGAGATACACTTTGGCCGTGATGACGCCACACCGGGCGCCCGCCGGTAGTCACCTCGGGTCCCTGGGGCCTTCTGCAGGTACCAACCACCCCATGGCCACTATAGTCATCATGTCCATGAATATCTCAAGGCCCGTCCGTACCTGTGACCTCCATACATGGATACGAGGCGGCTCTTGGCCCCGCGCCAAGCCCTTCCTGCGGGTCATGCCGGGGGCCCCGCGGCACCGCGCAACCTGAAGCTCGAAAAGGCGCAGTCTGACTCGGAGATGGATTGACTGACCCCCGTTTACCTTAGCTGTCGTAGTCCTCTGCTCGCCGACGCACAACCATCATCTCAATCCAACACCGCCGACCGCGCCAGAATGCGAGACGTGCGGCGCTGCCCGGGACCCGTCCTGGACTCGATGCGATCAATCTGCACCAGCAGCCCGCACAATCTTCTTCGGCCGCCGGTGGCCTGGGGCGAGGGTCTCGTGAGACTGAGGACCGGCCGGTTGGACAGCGCCGGTCCCGTCGCCACTAGGCGACTCGCATCGGGCATAGCACTCCAGCGAGGGTCCACTCATCAATCTCATCACTCCTCGCGCGAAAGAAAGCAGAGTGGGGACACTACTTGGCGAGGATGCCAGCCCTCTTGCCGCTCGCCCTCTGCAAGGAGTCCTTCCCATGTCCCCCGACCGACCGATTGTACGTCGCTTGCGCCCCCGGCCCCACCACATATAGCCTGCCAATACGGACCCGTCGCAGTCTGGAGTCTGGGCGACTCTATCTGGCGACTCCCGCGACCGGCCGCCCCCCTGCCGTCATACCATGACAACTGCAAGGCACCGAACTCAAAATCCTTGTCGTTCGACCTCCCGTGCACCGGAAGCTTAGAGATGCGCGCGCGCTATATCTATTTTGTTATTCAAGCTTTTCCTGAGCATATGCATGTGTTGCCTTCGTGGTCGACCCCGGCCGCCCTCATTCGTCATCTGACTTCTCCGATCATTCTCTCCGCATTCTTTCTGCTGACCTGCCCTGCCCACTCGGTACCCTAGGCCTGCATATGCTGGCGAGGAGACCGTCGCTCCTCCCACTCCCCTTCCTTATACACCCCCACCCGCCTTGTGGTGGCGACACTCGTTGGCAGGACTCGACAACCTCAACCCCCGAGGTATTTCTTCACACCTTAAACCTTGTCCAGTAGCTCCTCGAGAACACCAGGCGTGTCAGATCATCAGTAGCTGCTCACCTCTTCTTCCGGCAGACACCCGCGCTCCACAGTCGCGACTGCTCATGAGGGTGGCGTAGGGCGCTGCTTTCACACCATCATCAGCCTGTGTGGCTCTTCGCCAGCTAGCCCAAGAGTCTCACGATGCTGTGGCCATGGCTGTGGACGCTCGCCGCCACCTGGAATCTGGCGGCGGCGTCGTGGTACGATGAGGCCTACCTGGCCTGGAACCTGAATGTCAACGAGGATGCCTCCGGTCCTCTCGAGTACTATGCTCCGGCATGGCCAGACAACCACACCTACATGGCCAGTCCAACCAACTGGCGCATGCCCTTCTACAGCTTCTTTCTCGACAGGTTCGTCAATGGCGATCCTTCCAACGATAATATCAACGGCACATCATGGGAGCACGATGTCTACGGAACGCAACTTCGCCATGGGGGAGATATGAAAGGGCTACAGGACTCGCTGGATTATCTCCATGGCATGGGCATCAGAGGCCTGTACATTGCGGGGAGTGCATTACTCAACATGCCTTGGGAGGCGGACCAGTACAGTCCATACGATCACTCCATCTTAGACTTTCACCTGGGAACGATCGATCAATTCCGCGCAGCCATTCAGGCCATCCACGACAGGGGCATGTATGTCATCTTCGACAATACCATGTCGACCATGTCCGACTTGTTCGCGTTCGAGGGATACCTGAACAGCAGTGCTCCGTTTTCCTTTACGGAACACAAGATGTTCTACAAGGATACTTTGATCTATCGGGACTACACGCATTCGAACAAGTTCGAGAAGGAGTGCAGCTACTCCTACCCTCGCTTCTGGGATCAAGGCGGCCACCTCATCGACGATAACTATACGAGGGCTATGGTCGGCTGCATGGACAGCGAATTCAACCAGTATGGCGAGGTTGGCGCGTTCGGGGTGTATACCGAATGGCAAAAGCAGCTGTCCAAGTTCAATGGCGTACAAGATCGGCTCCGAGAATGGCGACCCGAAGTCCTGAGCAAGCTCAACCACTTCTCGTGCATGTTGATCCAAGGCTTGGATATCGACGGGTTTCGCATGGACAAGGCGATGCAGATCACCGTCGATCCGCTGGGCAACTTCTCCAGTTTCATGAGGCAATGCGCGAGGAACGTCGGCAAGGACAACTTCATGGTCGTCGGGGAGATCGTGAACGGCAACGCCGATGGGGCGGTCTATCTGGGCAGGGGCAAGGAGCCGAGCATGGCCTTCGACAACGTCACCGCGGCGGCGCTCTCTCAGAACTCATCGTACATTCGGGTCGACGGACATCAGGCGCTGGATGGTGCCGCATTTCACTACTCGACCTACCGCGCGCTCATGCGATTTCTGGGCCTGGACGGCGATCTGCTTGCGGCCAACGACGCGCCGGTCAACTTCCAACACCAATGGAACACGTTCATGAAGACCAACGACATGATCAATGCGAACACCGGCGAGTTCGATCCGCGCCATATGTACGGCGTCTCCAATCAGGACGTCCTCCGATGGCCGGGCCTGACAAACGGCACCGAACGTCAATTGCTCGGTGATTTCGTCGTCACCCTCCTCATGCCCGGAATCCCTCTGGTCTCATGGGTGAGCTGATATGGACGGACCGCGACCGGACGATCACTGACCATCTGTGTAGGGCGAAGAACAAGCGTTCTATACTCTCGACAGCACTGCTAGCAATTACGTCTATGGTCGTGGATCGATGTCGTCTGCCCAAGCGTGGCAGATGCACGGCTGCCACGTCGTGGCGGACACCAACCTGAATCATGCGCCGTTCAACAGCAGCCACTACGCCTGTCAGGATGACTCGGTCTCTCGGGACCATCGTGACCCATCGCATCCTCTCTATGGCGTGCACAAGCAAATGTACGAGATGCGGACGCGCTACCCCGTGCTCAATGATGGCTGGACCGTCCTTGAGCTTTCGAACAACACCTTCAATTATACCTTGCCAGGTTCATTCGGCGTCGCTACAGAGACCGGTCTCTGGAGCGTGATGAGGGGCCGCATGGAGGATGTGCAGGATTTCACCAACCGTACGGGCACGTATGGCAATCAGCCCGTATGGCTGTTGTACTCCAACTACAATGGATCCACAACGTACTCGTATGAGTGCCGTTCCGATGAGGCCATCATCGCGCCATTCGACTCGGGGACGACCGTCAAGAACATGTTCTATCCTTTCGATGAGTGGACCCTCGAGGACTCGACACAGCGCCTCGGCATCGAGGGGTCTACTGAGGTCAACGGGTGCGTGTCATCCATCAACATGACGATGTACGGGTGGAAGGCTTTCGTGCCAAAGGAGAATTGGACTGAGCCTTCTCCCGTGATCACTGGCTTCTCACCCGGCCACGATGCCCGCATCCTTTCCGACACCAGCTCCAGCGAAGCCAGCTCCGTCGACGTGGAGATCCGATTCTCCGCGCCCATGGACTGCGACTCTCTCACGGACGCATTGAGCATCGACTCGACCACCGAAGCCGGAAGTCACGCCTCAATTGACACCAGCAGCATCGAATGCTCGACCATCGACCCTCGATTCGAGGCTTACTACTACGGTCCCAGCCCATCCACATGGCAAGCGAAAGTCACGATCAAAGACGTCTATGATGGCGTTCATGTGCTCGACGTCAAGAATGTTAGCAACGCCGACAAAGGCATGTCTACCAACTCGAACGACCATTTCATGTTCCGCATCGGGCAGTCCGACAACCCGATAGTCTTTCCCACCACAGCTAATTACTCGTCGACACTGCTCTTCAAGAGCGACAGCGCCAAGCGAGATGGCTCCATGAGTCAAGGATCCGGCCTCTACATCAACCACAAGGCTGCAGGTGCTGACAAGTGGCGTTACTCCATGAGCTTCGGCGCAGTCTGGTCTGACTGGATCGACTATACACCCGGCAACGCGACCCTGGACACGCAGAAGTGGACCGGTCTGGAGGATCAAAAGTGGACGGGCGAGCACGTCCAGGTCCAGTATTGGTCATCAAAGACTGGCAGCAGTGACCATGTCATTGAAGGTGATCTGCATGGCAGTTCTGAAACACAGCGTCGCTTCCCGCATCTCTTCATCCATGGCTCGTTCAACCAGTATGGCTACGACGCGGGTCTCCCGAATCAGATGGGTCAACTCGAGAACGGAACGTGGGAGTTCGACTTCATGGACGAGTGGCCGTCGCAATTCCAGGTCAATGTCTGGGGCATGGCAGATGATGGCTCGCCCGATGTCAGTTACGCCTTCGGCGATGTTGACAACGACACAGTGCTTGATCGCATCGCTCCGACAAGCCTGCAAATGGCCGTGGTCAACATCACCGACCTGGGTCCGCCTTCGCCTGCACTGTCGTGGAAGATCTTGTTCAACGATGGCGACTTCCGTTACTATCTGGTCCCGAATGGCAATCGATACCTCCAGTTGACATTGTGGATCCTGCTCCTCATCGTCCCTGTACTGACCGCCGTCACGGGCGTCTTGTTGTACATGCGAGCGTTCTACGGTGTGAAGTTCAACCAGATTGGTCTCGCCGAGAAGAAGGAAACATTGCCGGTCGCGGCTGTCAAGAAGATTTTCCATCGCAACAAGCTTGATGAGAAAGACAGCGACCTGTCGCCTTCGCGGGCCATCTCGCCGACCATGACCGGTCACAGCCCGCAGGGATCAATCATTCAAGACGTTGGTGTCGGAGCATCGGTAGAAGGCACGCGCAGGACAGTCCTCATTGGCACTATGGAATACGACATCTCCGATTGGAAGATCAAGATCAAGATCGGCGGTCTTGGCGTGATGGCCCAGCTCATGGGTCAGAACCTTCAGCATCAAGATCTCATCTGGGTTGTTCCCTGCGCAGGGGGCATCGACTACCCGGTCGATACCCCGGGCTTGCCGATCGACGTGACTATTCTCGGCAGAACGTACGAGGTCCAGGTACAGTACCACAAGCTCAACAACATCACCTACATGCTGCTCGATGCCCCGGTCTTCCGACGGCAAACATCCAAGGAGCCATACCCGGCTCGTATGGACGACTTGGACAGTGCGATCTACTACTCCGCGTGGAACCAGTGCATTGCGGAGGCCATGCGAAGATTTCCGATCGACCTGTATCACATCAACGACTATCATGGCACGGTGGCCCCCCTGTACCTCCTTCCGGACACCATTCCATGCTGTCTGTCGCTGCACAATGCTGAATTCCAGGGTCTCTGGCCGATGAGGAACCCGCGTGAGGTCGACGAGATCTGCTCGGTGTTCAATCTTCCACAGCCCGTCGTCCAGCGCTATGTGCAGTTCGGAGAAGTCTTCAACTTGCTGCATGCGGGTGCCTCCATCCTCCGTATCCATCAGAAAGGCTTCGGTGCCGTCGGTGTCTCAAAGAAGTATGGCAAGCGTTCATGGGCACGATATCCCATCTTCTGGGGTCTGAAGAGGATCGGGGCGCTGCCGAATCCGGATCCTTCTGATGTCGCCGATTGGGACAAGAAGCTCGCCGACCCGAATGACATCCAAATCGACCAAGTCTACGAAAGTGGACGTGCAGGACTGAAGCGACAAGCGCAAGAGTGGGCTGGCTTGGGGCAACGCGCCGACGCGGACCTTTTCGTCTTTGTCGGGCGCTGGTCCATGCAGAAGGGTATTGATCTCATCGCTGATGTGTTCCCGGCGGTGCTGGAGCAATACCCTCACACTCAGTTGATCTGTGTTGGCCCGACGATTGATTTGTACGGCAAGTTTGCCGCGCTCAAGCTTGATGTCATGATGAAGAAGTACCCTGGCCGCGTATACTCCAAGCCTGAGTTCACGGCGCTGCCACCGTTCATCTTCAGCGGCGCCGAATTTGCACTCATCCCGTCTCGCGACGAGCCCTTCGGGTTGGTCGCAGTCGAATTCGGTCGCAAAGGTGCTCTCGGCGTGGGCTCCCGGGTCGGCGGTCTTGGTCAGATGCCTGGCTGGTGGTATACGATTGAGTCGACGACCACGAAGCATCAAATGCATCAGTTCAAGATGGCCATCGCTGGGGCTCTCAAGTCTGACTACGCCACTCGAGCGACCATGCGAGCTCGATCCGCCAAGCAGCGTTTCCCTGTTGCGCAATGGAAGGAAGATCTGGAAATACTACAAGGCACCTCCATAAAGATTCACCAGAAGATGATGGCCCGTATTTCTGCCAGACGGATGGGCATTGATCCCGGCAGCACGGTCTCCAGCGGATGGAACACGCCGAACCTGCCCGGGTGGATGACGCCAAGGAGTGGCTGGGCCACACCGAATGGCATGACCACACCAGTTGCCAGCAGACCGGGCACTCGTGCATCCTCGCCGATTCGCTCTGGGGCAACTACACCGATCAACATGTCACGCAATGCCAGCCTCTCGCTCGGCATGCGGCATGGACCCGGGCACTCTCCGCCACCGGGCGGCCCACGGCAGAGTGACGCGTCGCAGTCTCGATCGAACAGCAGCAGCAGCAATTCCCGAAGAAATTCATTCGATGAGCAAGAGAGGGGCAGAGCTCGTCGGCTCAGCAGCATCGAGGACGAGGAGATCATCACCCTCGAGACTGCAGAGGATGCTAAGCGGAGGTCTAGAATTGGCGGCATCAACGAATTCAACTTCAATCTGCGCGATGGCACACGGCACGGCGAGCCTGCCGTACCTGCGCGAAGCCAAGGAAATGGCTGCTCTTCGCCAGCGCAAACCCCAGGAAGCATGGAGACGCCAAGCACTGGTGGCTTTCCCTTCCTCGCCCAGCCGCACACACCGGTGCGAGAGGATGCTCCAGGCGTCCCACAGACCCCGCTGGAGACGGAGAAGATCATGGACGAGAAGAAAGGCGCACCTCGGGATCTGATGCCATTCTTCACAGATCCCACTGGCTTGTACCACAAGGCCTTTGAGAAGATGCTTGATGACCTCAACGGCAAGAACTCCGAAGGAAAATTCTGCATTGAAGAATACCTGATGAAGTCTGAGAAGCAATGGTTCAACAGACTGCACATCGCCAAGATGGACCGCCACCGAGATGGAAGTGCATCTAAGCTTGCGACACCGGCGGGCTCCATCTACGAAGGCATCGAGTCCGAGGAGCCGATGTCACAGTTCTTGCTCCCAGAGAACTACGAAGCGCCGACGGGCATCAGGCGCCTCATGATGACCAAGGTCGGAGACTGGCCAATCTATTCCTTCCTGCTTGCTCTGGGTCAGATCCTGGCTGCCAATTCGTACCAGATCACCTTGCTGTCTGGCCAGGTCGGTGAGACGGCGACCCAGCTGTATGTCATTGCCTGCATTTACCTGGCCACAACGCTCATCTGGTGGTTCATGTTCCGTCGGCTGGCAAGCAAATGGTGCATGTCACTGCCTTTCTTCTTCTACGGACTGGCATTCTTCCTGCTCGCCTTCGCCCCTTACGGATCGACCACTACCCGAGGCTGGACGCAACATGTCGCGACTGCCATGTACGCTGTGGCCTCTTCAGCCGGCAGCTTGTACTTTGCACAGAACTTTGGCAGCACTGGCTCGGCGCCTGTCAAGGATTGGGCGTTCCGTGCTTGTGCGATCCAAGGGACCCAGCAGCTCTACGTCGTCGGTCTGTGGGCCTGGGGTGACAAGCTCACCAACATGAACTCCGCTGGAACATCGCAAAACCTGGGTGTCGTGCTCACCGCTCTTGGCATTCCGATCTCCGTCTTCTTGTGGGCTGTCGGTGCTCTGCTGTTCATCGGTCTACCAGACTTCTACCGCCAGAAGCCTGGTGCCGTGCCTGACTTCTACACCTCAATCATCAGGCGTAAGATCGTCATCTGGTTCTGGATTGCTACTTTCGTCCAGAACATCTTTTTGTCGGCACCGTATGGACGCAATTGGTCGTACCTCTTCGCATCGAATCACCTCTCGGGCGGAGCAACCTTCGGTCTCGTCGTCCTGTTCTTCATAGTGATCTGGGCGGGCGTGCTGTGGTCTTTTTCCAAGCTTTCATCGACGCACTCATGGTTCTTGCCTCTGTTCGCCGTCGGATTGCTGGCTCCAAGATGGGCTCAGATCTGGTGGGGAACAAGCAACATTGGCACCTACCTCCCTTGGGCTGGGTCTCCTGTGGCCTCGGCTGTCTTGGGCCGTTGCCTATGGTTGTGGCTCGGGGTAAGTCGAAAGGCACCATTCGAGGCCGCCACTTGATGCTGACTCGGTACGCAGCTTCTCGACGAGATCCAAGGCGTCGGCATTGGAATGTTGCTGCTTCAGACCATGGTGCGAGCACATGTAAGAAACCTCACGACTTGGGAAGCAATCATTGTTCACGACGCTGACTTCCTTCATAGATCTCATGGGCGTTGATGTTTGGCCAAGTCATTGGTTCCATTGCTACAATCATCGCTCGCGCAGATGGCCTCAACTCCACCGGACCGGGGCCAACATTCCCGAGCATTGCTGGCGACTTGTCAGGCCTTGGGAACGCATGGGTATGTCACATTCTATCATTCACCTCTTCACTCTGCTGATCACCATCATAGTTCTGGGTCTGCCTTCTTCTCCAACTCATGATCCCAGTCGGCTATTTCACCTATTTCCGTAAAGAGCAACTCAGCAAGCCCTAGTCGGGCCCATCAACCACAGACGAGCATAATTCACGACCCGACCTCCCCACCATCGTTCCACGTACATATTCGACCATTACCATTACCACCTTGGAATGCGGCATGATCTACGGACGGACTTTGAAATTTCCTGTATTTTTGGCGCGATCTGCAAGCAACCCACAGTAATTCGGCAGGCATGTCTTTGGGGACGGGTATGATTTTGATGTGGCGTTTGATGCTCAACCCCGTCCGATTGAGGATTGGGGTTTTCGCATGGGGCATCACAGCCAATGTATATGTATAAAGGTTAGAGTACATATCATAGACGAGAGAACGAAGTGCTCGACTCTCAGCAATCCTAGCATAGCGGGCGGCGCTTGTTTCGTCGTGTTCATCATCAAAATGACCCTATCTATTCTCACCGAGACTCGCTCGGTCACGGGCACAGCTGTGCGTGACCTACTACTACTGTATCCGCCATCTGGATCCTGATGGACGCCGCATCGGGGATATTGCCGCGAGGACAACCGACTCACATTCCTCATGTGCTTTCATGCGCATTGCAGGAGATCAAACGAAATTCATGCACGCCGCCCTGTGACCCTTCCGGGATACGAGACGCAAGGAGCGGAGAATGGAGCTGTTTCCGGATCCATGGCTCCAGGGTCTCGATCCATGCGCATAATGTTGGTAACAGGAATGAGACTTCTGTAGGTATGCCCCCTTGCATGCCTTCACCTTCTCGCTCGGAACTCGGGATCTCCCAACACCTGGCAGGACTTCTGAACGAAAAGAGACAGACGTTGACGTCTGGACGTAAAGGAGCGAAATCTCAGTGACAACTCTCCTCTAATGCCTCATCCTTCCCGCTCCAAAATCGACTCGTACCGGTCACGGCAGACCCTCCAGCAAACGTCCGACCCCTCATCGATCGCAAGACCCGCTCGCTCGTCCCAGGATCCTTCCTCGCCCTTCCCGCGTCGTCGTCGGCTTGGTCTTCTTGTTCGCCTCCGACCTCCTCCTCTTCCCAGCCGTCCCGCCGACGGACGAGTCCCGTCCAGGGGATCTCGGCGGCGTGCCCCACCGCGGCGAGGGGGGTTTGTCGTCGTAGGCGCCGACTAGCACGGTCATGATTGTGGGGTTTATCAGATTTTTTGCTGGGTTCAGGGGGTGTTCTTGTTTTTTTTTTTTTTTTTTTTTTTTTTTTTTTTGGTTTTG